>VWYK01075422.1:31659-67834 GCA_013399775.1 Semnornis frantzii
TTTTTTGAGAGGGAAATAATGCAGCCATCCTGCATCCCAGCTTTATTAGAATCTGTCCAGAGTCCCAGGTGCTCAAAACGGTCTTGTCTCTCTTTAATTCAATTCAAGCCTTTGAATTCTTTCTTTTAAGAAGATGTCTGTGGGTGATTTATTGGTATATTGGGTGGAATTTTCACTGTGCTGAGCAAGAACAAATGGTCCAGCGGAATACATATTCAATGTTATGAATAGGGCCTGGCATGTGAGAGAACTCAAATTAGTGTGGATGTTGTGTTGCCTGTTCTTTTGCTCACAGACAGTTTCATGATAAGTCCATTTGGATTCTGCATTGTTGTGTACAAAGGAGAAAGTTAATGACTTTTCAGGAGAAAAGCCTCTGCTTAGTCTGGTAAAAACTTACTGGGAGCAATTGTCAACTGTACGTTGATATTCTGAGTCTCTTCGGTTCTCATTCAGTTCTTCATCCCATCCACATCCGCTTTGAAACTGCAACAAGAACTAAATGATCCTTGAACTTCAAATGAACTTTGTAAATTAGCATCCCAGGGAATAGATTCTCAATATGCGTTGTTGTAGTGCTTAGGATTAGAAATATAACATAAAGAGTTTACTTCAAAATTGGTCAGATTCATCAAGATTTCATACTGCTGCATATTGACCCAGCTCTGCCCCCAGGAACTCAGCTCTGATGAGTGATATTGAGTGAAGATTTTCTCTCATGAAGTTTTATGTATGAGACAAATGGCAACTCTGAATATATCTCTTTCTTTCCACAGATGATATGGAAGCAATTCCAGTCAAGCAGTTTGTCAAACACATCAGTGAGCTGTATTCTAATAACCAGCATGGGTTCTCAGAAGACTTTGAGGTATGATTTATGGATCCACCAATGAAATGTTGTTTTCCTGAAGTTAATTGTGTATTAATAGTTAGGGACCATGTGGCATCTGTGTGACACTGTCTTGTCAGGGCAATTAAATGCTGAATAGTGTCAGAAGAAATAGGGAAATAGCAATGTGCCATCAGGTATGAGCAATATGGGACTCGACATTTACAGATGCTTTCTAACCACCACATATTTAGTGTTTTTAAGGGAAGAGCTCTCACAGAACCACAGAATCACAAAACCTTAGAGGCTGGAAGGGATCTCCAGAGACCAAGTCCAATCCCCTGCCAAGGCAGGATCACCCACAATAGTTCACACAGGAATGCATCCAGGCAGGTTTTGAAAGTCTCCAGAGAAGGAGACTTCACAACCTCTCTGGGCACCCCGCTCCAGTGCTCTGCCACCCTCACTGTAAAGAATTTTCTTTTCCTGAAATCTTTTATGTTCCAGTTTGTAGCTGTTGCTCCTTGGCTTATTGCTGCTGACCACCCAAAAGAGATGGGCCCCAACCACTTGACACCCACCCGTCAGATATTTGTACACATTGATGAGATCTCCTTTCAGCCTTCTCTTCTCCAGACTAACCAGCCCCAGGTTTCTCAGTCTCTCTCCATAGGGGAGATGCTCAGGTCCCCATGGCACTCCACTGGACTCTCTCCAGCAGATCCCTGTCTCTCCTGAACTAGGGAGCCTAAAACTGGACACAGTATTCCAGGTGTGGTCTCACCAGGGCAGAGTAGAGGAGGAGAAGATCCTTCCTAGCCCTGCTGGCCACACTTTTCTTGATGCACCCCAGGATGCCATTGGCTCTCTCGGCCACAAGGGCACATTGCTGTCCCATGCAGAACTTGCTGTCCACCAGCACTCCGAGGTCTTTCTCCACAGAACTACTTTCCAGCAGGGCAGCCCCAGCCTGTACTGGTGCCTGTTGTCATTCCTCCTCAGATGCAGGACCATCCTAGTTTGTTATTAAACAGGAAAAGTTGTCTGCAGCCCCCCAGGAACAACATGAATATACAAGCATTTGTTTTTTGAGTCAAAGCTTTTCTTAAAATCTGCAGTTTATTTTAATCTTGTTGGCCCAGAATTTGCTTCTCTTGGTCACGCTGTGGAGTCTCATACCTCCTGGATAGCCCCAAAGGAGTAAAATAGTGTAGTGCTTACTGTGAGTAAGCATAGAATTTGGTCTGTTATGAAAACCCAACCTATGGGTCAGTTCCTGGAGTCCTTGCTCATGCTTTGTTCAGACAAGAAAGATTGTTGTTGAAGTCATTGGTCATTTTGTTTGAGTAAAACCAAGGAGAAAGGCTTCAGCATTTAGTTGGTGGCATTTACCTAATGTGACTATTTTAAAGTTTGCCTCTCATCTTCTGTTTAGGACAGCTTCTGACCTATAAATCTGCTATAAATCAGACATAATTCCAATGAAGTGAAAGTAGTTCTCTGCCTCTGGGTTACCAAACCCATATTGTGCAAGCATGGTAAATATCACACAGTATGAGAAGAGGCTTCAGAGTCAGGCTTTAATAAGCACAAAGAAAAGTAGCATGTTGCTAGTTTTTAGGCATTTCTTTCCCTCAGTCTAATCACAGTCACTGATGAACTCCCTCAGTCTAATCACAGTCACTGATGAACTTGGGAGTATTGAGAAGCAAGACAAAGTCTAGGAAATAGCATTGGAGCATGTTTAGAGAAGGGCAGGGAAGCTGGTGAAGGATCTAGAGCACAAGTCTTAGTGGAGCAGATGAGGGAACTGGGGTGGTTTAGCCTGGTGAAAAGCAGGCTGAGAGGAGACCTTCTTGCTATCTACAATTACCTGGAAAGAGATAGGAGCAAAGTGGGGAGATCATTCTGTTCTCCCAAGTTACAAATGATAGGACAAGGGGAGAGAGCCTCAGGGAGGTTTAGGCTGGATTTAGGAAAAAACTGTTCACAGAAATGATTATCAGGCACTGAAACAGGCTGTCCAGAGAAATGGTTTGGTCACCATCCCTGGAGGTGTTTAAAAGCTGTGTAGATGTGGTGCTGAGGGTCATTGTTTAGTAGAGACCTGGCAGTGCTAGCTGTGGGGCGTGATGTACTTAAAGATCTCTTCCAACCAAAACATTTCAATGATACTATGAAGTTGGATGGAGCTGTGCTCTTGGCCTCCCCACCAGCAAAAGAACGTGGTCTGTGTGCTGCATGGGAAACAGAGTGGCATATCTACTTACAAACAAGGCAGTGAAACAGAATAGGTGGCCTAGTATCCATGACTCCTCCACTTCCTGCAGTAAAGACCAGACTATACGCAGGAATTGTTTTTAATGGGATCATTTAAAACATTTATTGTTGCTGTTTGGTTAGTGTCTATAAAGAGTAGCTGCTTTGTCTGATGCCCCAAACCCGTCGCGTAAGTTAGAAACATTTTGTATTCATGAGGAAGGCAAATGTGTAAGGTGTTAAAGTGATTTAGTTCAATTGACTGCTGGCTGGATGGCTGAGCAGGAATATTGAGGCATTTAACAATGTTGATGGTATTCAGGACAAACATTTATTCTCCGGAGAGTAGAATTTGATCAGGATGATCAAATGCAACTCACTCCTCTCAATTATTTATGAATTGCGACCCCAGCGCTATTCATCACAGCTGGGTTTTACACCATTTAATTATTCAAAATAATCAGCAACACATCTGTAAACTTGGGCTGGCTTTAAGCAGGCTTTGCTTCAGCTGTCGCGAAATCACTGCTATTAACAAATGTTGGACACCTTCTGCCTGTGTTTTAGGAAAGAAAAACACTGCTCTAATAGCCTTATTTTACCTCTCCTCCTGGAGCTCCCTGCCGCGAGTGCCAAGCCGTGGCAGCCAGTCAGAGGGATGGCTTTGGCCAATTAGTTCTGTGCTGGGGAGCGCAGGGTCCCCTCAGAAGGGAAGTTAAACTCCGACTGCACTGCACGCGCCAAATTCTATTCGCCCTGCTAGCTTAAGATTTGGAGTGGCTGCTTTGAAGTCAGCGTAGCTACTCCAGATGTATGTCTCCATAGCCAAGGTCTCAGCTTCCTAAAAACTAAATTAAATCTACTCCCAGAATAAGGAGTAGGAACAAGGCCATCACTGTCTGGGATAAACCGTCCGGCTCCCTTTCATTGCTTATGTTCTGCCTTGCTGACAGTGGGCTTGATTTTCTTCCTTATGGTTCATGGTAAGGGGAATGAAGAGTGAAACTCAGGATTTTTCACAGAGCCTGCAGGAGAAATGTTTCTCAAGTGCCAAAAATGACTTGGAGATCAGAATCCCAGTTTTGAAAATGGCTGAGGGATAGATGAGCCTGAGCCTACGTTTATACAGTAGCTGTTGAAAGTGGAGAGTGCTGGAACTTCTCATGTCCGGTCAGATCTAGCCATGGGGAATTGTATATGCCAGCTCCAGTGAAGACTTAGCTCAAGTTTTACAGACCAACAGTAGGATTCCAGCTGAAAAAGAAACCCCAGTGTTCCAGGCTGCCAGCCTTGGGTGGAAAGTACCACAGCTATACCCTGCCTTCATGCCCAGAGAGCTTCTGCAAGGTATTAGGTTCTGCAGTCAGGTGAGCTTTTTACTCAGAAAAAAAAAATAATCTGTTTTTTACATCTCAAAGGAAGAGAGAACAAGATGGCAAAGAGATGCTAAAAAAAAAATTTGATCAATACTGCAGAATAAATAAATCTTCTCAAAGATAGCCAGCACATGGGACTTTTGGTTTGTTGTTTTTTTTTTAAAGGAAAAAAGGATCAATAATTTCTTGAGAATTTTTTTGAGTAATTTCTGATGGAACCCAGGAAAAGAAAGACTAAGCTAAGCACACACACACTCTGCCTGAAGTACAAGGCAAACTGCTAGTTTGTGGCGGTGTGTTATGGGTTGTATTGAGCTGATTTTTACATGCAGAAGATCTGTTTGAAAGTAAATTGTGTGAATGCTCCTTCCTTCTCGTAAAATGAGCCGTAATTACAGCTAAATATTTTGTGAATATGCTTAGCATTTTACTTGCAGGGAAAGAAGGACTTCAAACTCACAAATCTTTCCTTGGAAAGTACATCCAAAATGAATTCTTATTCCCTTTGGGTAATCATAGCATAGGTAGGCATCTTTATTATCTGGTGATAGCTGAGCTTTCTTGTAGATACAGAATTGTTAAGATTTCCTTTGAGCCCCATGAATTTTCAATTTTTGGAATAAACTAGAAATGCAGGGACCAATTTAATACAGAACAGCAAATAGCTTTTCAAAATCAAGTCCACGATCCTGCCTTGCCAGTGCTGGTCCCTGGTACAACTCTCTGTATGCTACCTTGGAATTTGTTCAACTTAATCCTGAAAAACATTCAAAGGAGGTTGTTCGGCTTATAGGTAGGCAGCTACAGCACCCTCTAGCTATGACATACAGGGTGAGGTACCACACTTTTACAGGGGAAGCACAGTGGCAGGGCTTGGTGGCAAGACTGAACAGTGACTGGGAGATTTCTTGAGCCAGAGATTTCCTGAGCCAGAGATTGTATCCGCTTCTTGTCTAGCCATCCTTATTGTCTTGGCATCATTACCTTTAATAGTCTTCGATTTCTAATTGCGTCCTGAACCCTCTTAGACTTCTGGTGTCCAAAGCATCCCATGGCAATGAAATTCCACAATTTGTTTCACAAGAACAGACTTCCTTTTGTTTGTAACCCATGTTAGTGCTTCCTAGTTTTTGCACTACAAACTACATCTCTGCTCTCTCAAATGCCTCACGTGATCCTGTCTGCCTCCCTCGTATTCCCCCTTAATCATCTGTTTTCAAATTCAAAGAAGCCTGAACTGTTTGTTTGAGGAAGCCATTCTAGACTTGTTTTCTTCATGCTGTTTTTTAGTTCCTTTTCAAGATGGGAAGGCCCAAACTGTGCACAGTATTTAATGAGTGGGTTTGCTGCAAAGTTTTGCAGGAGCACAGTGATGTTTTCTGTTTGGTTTTCTATTACTTCTTCCTAACATACTATCTGTTTTCCAACAACTACTGAGCGCTCAGCTGACACCTCCAGAAGACTACCAGCTGCGACCCCAAGGTCTCCTCACTGAACAGCAATAGCAAATTGGGATCCTGTCAGCATGTATAGTTAGGGTTGTTTTCCCCAAGCACATCGCTTTGCATTTATCTCCATTGAATTGCATTTGCTATTTTATCACTCAGCCACTCAGGATTGCAAGATTGCTCTGCTTCCCTTCACAAACAGTTTTTGTTCTAATTAGCCTGAATAATTTTGCATCATAAACACACTTTATCTCCTCTGCAGTCCATTCATGAATAGATTAGGTCCCTGTGATGAAATGTGAACACTGACAGTTCCTGGGTAAGCGAGTCCCACCTCTAAGCTGTTAGTGTACAACTCCAGTTTTCCTTTTGCTCCAAGACAGATCAATTGTTAAAGTAATGTTTTCCGAGAGGCCTTTTCACAACCATTTTGGCAATCCAGATAGGCTTTTCTCTTCCAGACTGTTCCTACCTGCTTCTTTAGAGACCTCTCCATAGTGTGTTAGAGACGTTCACTATCTCTGCTATTTATTACAGTGTCTAGCAGTTTGCCCCACAGAGAAGTCAGATTTAGTAGACTGTGGTGCCTGAAATCCCTTCTGGATTTCGGTTTAAAAAACTCACATCACATTTGTCATCTGCTGTTCCCCTGGTAGCCTGCCTATATAGGGCATGTTCCCTCCAAATTCGTGTATCAAAAAGAGTGTGAAGAGCCACCTCCCACAGTAAAGCTTTTCACTCCCTCCCCCTGGCCAGTTACTGGAATAACACAGTAAGGTTTTTGAGTAGTGTCCTTTTACTTTAAAAAAGGACCGCCAAGCCAAGAAATCATTCTCCATCCCAGAGCTAACTGAATTTTTATAGTACAATGCAGCATCTGGATTTCTGAGATCAGACAGTTTTATTTCCCTCCTCCCTAATTCTGGAGTGGGTTGGTCAGTGCTGCTGCGGGAGCGATTAGAGTGGGTGAATGCAATCTCCGCAGACCTCTCCTGCCTCTGGCCGTGTGAGTGCAATGATTCATTGCCAATTTGGAGTCTGAACAGCCTCGCTGAACTCAGAGGCAGGCTGTCTAGCTCCCTCATCACATAAATTGAAAATATCTTTATACTCCAGTGGCACCTTCTTCTAAATGTCCTAAAATGTAAGAAAATAGCATAAATCTATATCTTCAGTGATGTGGCAGGGATTCGCTAACATTTTTCTCATGGCTGCTGCTGCTGCCGCTGCTCCAGGCAGGGGTCAGTAGTGGTTTTTAACCGGTGACCTCAGAATGTAATTCTCCAGAGAAGGGCTGCACTGAAGACAGATAACGCTGCACTCTGCACATTTCTTGAGACACTAAAAACACTGTGTAGTTATACTGTCATCCTTTACAGATTAGACACCGCTTACACCAGACACATGCTCATAACTGCATCTACACCAAGGAATTTGGCAGTGGAAGATGCCATTTCAAAAGCATGCTGCTAACAGACATTACTGCGCTGGGAAATGTTTTATAACTCTGGCCCAAAATTGCCATAATTAGAAGTATTCTTAGTTGCTGTACTGAAACCAAAGGGAAGCAGCACTGTGAAGCTGGAGGAGGAAGGATTACTGCAGAAGAAGGTCTTTTTGGAGTTCTTGATTCTTATCTCACCACTTGACCTACACTAAGAAACTAGCATTTCGAATTAAGAGATAAGGTTGAAAAGAAGCAATAAAAGGAGTTCAGACATCTGGGATTTCTGTTACTAACCACAGTACTGCAGCCATACCCAGCATTTCTGCCTGGAAGCCCTGCTCAGAGGAGCCACAGCCCCTGCACAGGTGCTGCAAGGTTTTACTCAGAATCTGCCTAAGGAGGGGCAGCATACCTCAAGCAGAGAGTCCTCCACTATCCTCCCCTCTCATTCATTTACACGGCTTTTTAGCTATCTCCACTGTTATCCCTGTGTGGAGTCCTTTTGGTTTATTTTCCTCTTCTTTCTAGGCTGTCCCCAGCTCACCTCTCTCTTGAGTGCTATCAGAGAGTTTACGCTAGTGTTAAATTATTGCAAAAACCTACACCATTCCTGTGGGATATCTTCAGATGCTATCTGCTGTCTCTGTTGGCATGCCAGTCTTCATGTTTGCTGTGATAAAACAAACCGCAAGAGCAGCACCACTGAATTCTCTAATTTGGGCTTAAAATAATAGATCAGAAGTGATTTCAGGGGTGGATGAACTGGCTGCCCCCGTGCTGGAAAAATATGACAGTAACATCAAAACATAGCTATGGATCTTTGCTAATTTAGCCACTCAGATTAGGATCTTTTCTTTGTTGGTGATTCCTCCTCATTGCTATGCATAGGCTTTCACAGTTCAGCCCCTACCAGGACATCAGACTGAAGTAATGGGAAGCAACAGCAGCACTGCTCTTATGCCTTAGACAAATCAAGAAACGGAGCTCCTGCTCAGTCACTGTAGCAAAAATTCTTGCTCAGACCTTTATATTGCCAGCAAGATGCTGGAGCAGTTGATTTTACACTTAAATGGAAATTCTTTGACATATAGAAGAAACCAATCTGTAACTTGTTTCAGAAAAGCAATGCAAATGGGTCGTTAAGCCTGGGTGTATCAAATTCCAATTAGCATTAGCATGGACAATATAATTAAAAGGTAAATTAGGCATAATAGCATAGACTGGAACACTTTTTACAGTAACTAACAGTCAATTGAAACCATGTACTTTGGTTTCTTGGGTTGTCAACGGTAAGTTGAAAGGACAGAGTAAGAACCTGTACCCATTCATCTTTGGCCACTGTATGTGTGCTGCAAAGTCAGATGTGAAGAGCAGCATTGTGCTAGCCAGCTGCTGCCAAAAGCAGGGGGAGTTCTTCACCTTGAGAGTGGTGAGACCCTGGACCCTGGAATGGGTTGGCCAGGGAGGTGCTTGAGGCCCCATCCCTGGAAGATGAAAGACTGAAAGAGTTGAGGCTGTTCAGTCTGGAGAAGAGGAGGCTCTCAGGTGATCTTATTGTGGCCTTCCAGTATGCAAAGAGGGCCTGCAAAAAAACATGGGGAGGGACTTTTTAGGATGTCAGGTAGTGATAAGACATGGGGAAATGGAGCAAAGCTGGAGGTGGGGAGATTCAGACTGGGCGTGAAGAAGAAGTTCTTCACCATGAGAGTGATGAGACCCTGGAATGAGTTGCCCAGGGAGGTGGTTGAGGCCTCATCTCTGGAGGTGTTTAAGGGCAGGCTGAATAAGGCTGATGTAGAGTAGGATGTTCCTGCCCATGGCAGGGGGGTTGGAACTAGATGATCCTTGTGGTCCCTTCCAACTCTGACTGATTCTATGATTCTATGAAGAGACACAGCGGGGTTAAAGAAAGTCTAGAGCTGAAGGGTTTGTGGATGGCTTCTAGATGTGGAGATACGGATGCTCTCTGTCCTACTCCAAGGTGCCAGTAGTACTTTTGTGCTAATTGGAGAGGAGTTTGCACTGAGCTGACTGGGATCAGACCTGACCCTTGTGGCCCACATGAAAAATTAAGTTACAATAATAATATAATCATGGTGATGTTTTAAATGCAAATGAAAGACTTAGTACCTGGTAAGATTTAGAAATCCCAGAGCGTTCGTTACATAAGCAAGAGAAAATGCTGGGAAAGTAAATATGTAATATATGTAAACATGGTAAAGTGGCATAATTAGGATGGTGAATTTTTGGAGCTTTCTCCAGGGTGATATTTATTAACACCAGGCTGTCCTTTTCTGCCAAAGGGGGAACGGTGCTCTGAACAGAGGCATCGATAACAGGCTGCAACTAGTCTTCTAGCAGCACTTTGTGCATTGATGAAAGACAACCACGTTGACTTTAATAACAAAGGAATGTTAACTTACGCCTTACTGTCTGCTGAGGGGAGCCTGTGGTTTAGTAATATGAGATTAGAATTTGGAGAGATGCACCTAGGAGGGTAAGAGAGCATGGATAACAATTCCCTGCTCTCAGCCTGATCTGTCTTTGCAGCGCAGCCAAACATTCTGAGTAACCAACACAGAGCTGGAGGATGTCCTCAGTCACCTTCACAGTCACCAGTCTCTTCATCCCAAAGCATTGGCTGTGTCCTGGACTGGGAGAAGTGAAGTCAAAATGGCCTTTTATTGTTCCATGATGATTTTTAAGAAGATAAAGAGAGTCGAGGTGCCCTGGCAACAGGGATCTTTCCTTGAACAGTCTCCTTCAGCTATGCTTTGCAGTGTGCAGATGCAGGAATCCACCATTGGAGCAGCTTCCCAGAGTATTAAAAATCATTTAGAATGTTCTGTTTTAAGAAAGGCGGTTTTCAGATGATTGCCTCTCACAGCATCAGACCTTTTTTTCCATTGCTGTGTTTTTCACCATCTTAGCTTTATCTTCCTCTTCTGTTAACTTCATATTGGCCAGTTGGGAATGTGTACTGTTGAGAAAACAGTCAGCATCAACATAAAAAGGTTAATTAAAATGATTAACCTCACCAATAATTCCCTTATGGAAAAATCCTACAGAATTTAATAGGAAGTGATACATTTACTATGTAGTATTTAAACTGTCAGAGAAAATTCCTTAGCAGGGAGGTAATTCCCTATTAAATTCTATAACTTTTTAGAGTATTCTCCACAGAACCTTATTGGATTCATCTGTATTAAATTCTACAGCATTTGGCATAAATGTTTCAATGCTAATAACTTCTGGAAAAAGACATTTGTAGTGATGGAGGGACGTAGGGGTTTGAAGTGAGGCTTTTCAGAAGCGGGAGGTTGGTTTTTAGGAGTGACCTACAGTGGTACAGCAATAATGTTACATGATTTCTAAATGCTAAAAAAAAAAAAAAAAAAAGAGAGAGACAAAATTATATTAAATCAACCTAACATGTAAGTAATGTCGCTTCTCCAGTTATGGCTTAGGCTGAACTGAGCCTGCCCATTGTGTAATCAAAAGTCTCTTGCTTACTGGAGCTGACAGGCAGAATTAAGGGAAGTGCACACTTTAATGTGTTGGGATTTTTTTTTTTTTGTATTATTTCTGTGATAGAAATGGAACTATGAAAATTCTATTAGGGCCAGCTGAGAATTTTGCTTCATTCCTCTTTCTCTTTGCTCAGCTCAGCTCTTTGAATGCAGCGTGTTTCTCCCTGTGGAGAGTAAGGGGAAAGAGAGAAGCAATTGTTATTTGGGAGTGTCATGTGAATATAGAAAGCTATAAAATGCTGAAGCTTTTAGTATACTTTGCACTTCTAAAATGTAAATGTCGGGGAAGTTATCAAAATTGCTATGCAAGTCCTTTGTGAAATGTCTGCATAATGTTGAACTGGGTTACATCTGCTGTTTGTATAGCATTTCTCTTGATAATTTTTCTCTGTCACTTAGCTCGTGATCTTTGTAGCAGCTGCAAGCTCCTAATGACTTTCCCTCTCGGGCAGGTTCTATACTGTTATTTTTAAAGCCTGAAGTACAAAGTAATTTGGCACTTCCCCATATATCCTTGAGGGGGAACTGGTTCTGTTTGGTGCAGTTTCTGGGACTTAGAAAAGACTTGAATAAATGTAGTTTCTTCCACAACTTTGTAAACTCCAAACATTTTTTTTTTTTCCCCAAAAATGTTTTTAAACTAAGAACATTCACACGGCTGATAAGAATGGTCTTAGCTGTTTCAGGAATAGATTTGTTGTTGGACAATGTAGGTAAGGGATAGATCAAGGACTGAAAAAATAAATAAATCAGTGGGGATTAGGTATCTGCCTTACAGACTCAGCTAGAGAGGAATCTTCACCTCTGGCTTCATGAATGCCTTGGCAAACCTGGCCTTTTTCTGCTTTGTAAATGTGCATATAGATGGATCCAAGCTTTCCTCTTGTTGACTGTATGGTGGGCTGTTAATCAGTGTCCAAGCAGTGGTATTTAAAACACTTGCTGTTATCTTCAGACATCTATTTTATTTATATTTTATAAAAGGCATCTCTCTGCAGAGAACTAACAAAAGGTCAGTGCCAAACCTAAATGTCAGAAACTCTGTTCTGAGAGGTTATAAGAGAAGTTGTCTAGTGGTTGAAGCCTTTTGTTGAATTGGGTTTTGTGCTTAGTTTCTTATGCTGCTCTGGCCACTCTTGCCTCTAAGGGACTCTCTTCCCTCCCCAAGATGGGGCAGAGTGGGGCATCACAGGAGACGCAGTCCAGAAGATGGATGGACTGCTGGTCAGAGGGGACAGTCAAACCTCAGGGTCTCCAAAGTGCCTCCATCACCAAATCTGCTGAGAGGAGCATAACACATACCAGGGAGCAGCAGGAAACCAGTTTGGTTCATGCAGGACATGTACAGGACAATGCCGAAGGACTCTCTGGTCAATCCAACAGTAACATAACCAATATTTAAAACATGGTTTCTGCAAGCTGTCTCAAAGGAGATAACATGACAATGTTTTGGTCTGACTCATTTTGCTTTCCAATGAATGTTATGCACAGGAAGTGCAGCGCTGTACGGCCGACATGAACATCACCGCAGAGCATTCCAACCACCCCGACAACAAGCACAAGAACAGATACATCAACATCCTAGCCTGTAAGTAAACCCAGACAGTCCCTCTCTTCTTGCTGTGTGTGACTGGAAGGGCAGGTGGCTTCAAGTTACCTTAGTATTGCACAGTGATTAATAAACATGTGAAAATGTGGCTGGGAGATCATTTCCCTCCTAAAGGCAGTGGACATTTTCACTTCTCTGGGGCCAGGGTTTCACTCCACCTTTCATTTTAAAATAGTTTGCAGTTTTATGGTCCAAGTGTAGTTTTTGAAATATTAGTTTGGTATGAAATTTGGTGGAGGAATAACAGACAAATTGCTGATAGGCTCTTCTGCCCATCTAAAAGAATTGCATGGTGGAGCAAAAGACTTTTATTGATGATCCCTGGGATTCCTTTATTATAATCCCAAAGGTGCTAAATCTTCCAGGATATGTGCTCTATTTCAAACTGCTTCATCAGTGTCTACGACTTGGACAAACAGTGATCTTTGTAGCACACTGCTGGCTTTGCCTGTATTCCTCTGAGAACTGCAAAACTGGATTCTGCTCTAGAATGCAGGTTATTGCAGGTCTGGGATGGAAATGGCGTAACTTTTTCCATATCATTCTCTGATGTGGAACAAATGACAGCTGCAGGACTCACCGTGGGTTAGGAATGAAAATGGGAAGCTGCCAATAAAAAGGTCACAATGTTCATAAACATTGCAATAATTTTATCTTGGATATTTTTGATGGCATGGGGAGGAAATGCATGTCTCTAACAGATTCTCAGAAGTAATCAAGGAGCCAGTCAAGGACCAGTTCCCAGACCTGTAAAAGACTTCCCTTCTGCCTTAGGCAAGGGGAATTGTGGTTGTCCTAACTCTGATTTTAGACATAGATGTCTGGTCCCTCTAAGCAAAGTGCAAAGTACCACGGGAGAAAAACTGGAGCAGACACTCCAGTCCTCCAGACTGCCTCTGGAGGAACCTCCTCTCTCCCCATTGCTGCTCAAGGAAAGCAACTTAAAACTGATTCTTTGTGCTTGAAATTAGCTGGTGTCTCATCTCTGCCTGTGTTGGAAGGGCCAACACTGCCCAATGCTGCTGCCTAGGGGCAAGAGAAAGACTGCAGGTTTCTTTTCTGATTTGAGCCAAAGTCAAGCATTTGGGTGGAACAAAAAGAGGAGCTAAAGAGTGTAATCTAAAGTGAATCCTCTTGGTGTGATGAGGGTAGTGAAGGAATGAGGACATTCGCTCAGCTTCCAGAGCCAGCAGAGCTGTCTGAGCCCAGCACTGAGTGGAGGACAATGAGTTCAGACACTGAGCCAAGCAAAGGCAGCTCTGCTGCCTGTGAGAGCTTAGCCAGTGTCCCTGTATGGTGTTACACAGCCCTGGGGTGCCCTGGCTCTGTGAATCACACTATGCTGTGTCATGTGGATGGTCCTAGAGATCGCGCTCCTGAGGCTCCAAGTGTCCTTTAAAATCAAGCTGTCCCAGCATGAACCACATACATTAAGGGATATGAAGCATGAGGACCTGCTACCATGAGCAGATGACCAAGAACAGGTACTCCCATCTCCCCCTTGACGTCAGTCCAAGGCCAATTTCTTCTGTGTATTAATAAGTGCCCCTCCAATGCCTAGGAAATGGGATTTTTACCTGCAGTTCTGCACTATTTCCTTAATGCCTTGCTGCTCTGTTTTTTCTCCTGCAGATGATCACAGCAGGGTGAAGCTAAGGCCTTTACCAGGAAAAGATTCTAAGCACAGTGACTACATTAATGCTAATTATGTCGATGTAAGTTGCTTGAATTGTTTTTTTCTTCTCTAACTCTGAACCCTTCCACAACACTTGGGAAGTGGTTGTGTTTCCCAACTTCACCTGATAATTTTGCTACTATTCTGAATAAGAAAGGCACCTTTCTTTGTTACCCTTAAAATATTAATATGTCTGCCATGATACTGCTTTCATCTCACTTGGCATTATGGTTTTCTTTGAAGGGTTACAACAAAGCAAAAGCCTACATTGCTACCCAGGGACCCTTAAAGTCTACCTTTGAAGATTTCTGGAGGATGATTTGGGAACAAAATACTGGAATCATTGTCATGATCACAAACCTTGTTGAAAAAGGAAGAGTAAGAGATTTTCTAGTTTCTTAGAAGTTGCTCTTTACCACCTCCCTGAATTGCGTGGGAAGGATTTGTTTTTAAATGGTTTGAGATGATCTATATTGATGTATAATATATAACTGTCATAAGAGAGGGATAATATAACTAGCCACCTCATGAGGTTCAACAAGACCAAGTGCAAGGTCCTGCATCTAGGTCAAGGCAATCCCAAGCACAAATACAGGCTGGGCAGTGACTGGCTGGAGAGCAGCCCTCAGGGACTTGGGAGTGCTGGTGGACAAGAAGCTCAACATGAGCCAGCAGTGTGTGCTTGCAGCCCAGAAAGCCAACCAGAGCCTGGGCTGCATCAGGAGAAGTGTGACCAGCAGGGCGAGGGTGGTGATTCTCCCCCTCTGCTCCGCTCTGGTGAGACCCCACCTGGAGTACTACGTCCAGTTCTGGAGCCACTATTACAAGAGGGATGTGGACATGCTGGAGTGTGTCCAGAGCAGGGCCAGAATGATACTCAGAGGGCTGGAGCTGCTCTGCTGTGAGGACAGACTTAGAGCTGGGGCTGTTCAGTCTGGAGAAGAGGAGGCTCCCAGGTGACCTTATTGTGGCCTTCCAGTATGCAAAGAGGGCCTGCAAAAAAAGGGAAGGTTCCTGAAGGGAACCTACAAAAAAGCTGGGGAGGGACTTTTTAGGTTATCAGGTAGTGACAGGACTAGGGGGAATGGAGCAAAGCCAGAGGTGGGGAGATTCAGACTGGATGTGAGGAGGAACTTTATCAGCATGACAGTGGTGAGAGCCTGGAATGGGTTACCCAGGGAGGAGGTTGAGGCCCCATCCCTGGAGGTGTTTAAGGCCAGGCTGCATGAGGCTCTGGCCAGCCTGATCTAGGGTAGGGTGTCCCTGCCTATGGCAGGGGGGTTGGAACTAGATGATCCTTGTGGTCCCTTCCAACCCCGACTGATTCTGTGATTCTATGATTCTACGATCTGGCTTTTCTTTCAACAAACTCTAAATGCAAACATAAAGCAGCAGGTCACACCCTTAGCCAACTCACCCAACTCTGTCCCTGTTCAGAGAAAATGTGATCAGTACTGGCCGACGGAGAACAGCGAGGAGTATGGCAACATAATTGTCACGCTGAAGAGCACAAACATTCATGCCTGCTACACTGTGCGCCGCTTTACAGTCAGGAATACAAAGATGAAAAAGGTGAGAAAGCCCTCACTGCTCTCATCCAGGTGCCTTCTGCTTTGTGTAGGATGCAGGAGGAAAACTCATCATCTGCATAGGCGGCTCAAAGTAGCAGGTGGGTGGGACAGAGGTAAGCGACAGCAGGATGACAAGGAACCTGGGGAAAGATGTGACTTCTTTTCCTCAAGTTCACTGCTGTTTTGGTGTCACAGTTATTGCTGCCATTAGCTGTCCCCACACGTGTTTTTAACTTGAACTCTGTCTCCACCTAGCAGGAGGCAGAGCTGCAGAAGATTTCTTCCAGCACTTTTCCAGTAGGATTGAGTATCTTTCTAAGCTTCCCTTCCCTCATCTTTCTCTTTCTTCTGTGCACACTTTGCACGCAGGGTCAGAAAGGAAACCCCAAAGGGCGGCAGAACGAGAGAACGGTTATTCAGTACCACTACACTCAGTGGCCTGACATGGGTGTGCCAGAGTATGCTCTGCCTGTGCTAACCTTCGTTAGGAGATCCTCTGCAGCCAGAACGGCGGACATGGGACCAGTGGTGGTGCACTGCAGGTACGCTGGGTGTGATTAAGTCTCGGTGGCAAACATAGCTAGTGCGCAGCATGTGCTCTTCCTTACGTGCCAGCTGAGGCAAACACCGGATGTTATTAACACATGAGGAACATGCAGGCTCCGTGGAGCACAGGGAGATCTGAGCTTACTTCACCTACCTCTTAAGACAGCTCCAACGCAAAAGCTTCCCAGTTGCACTTGTGTCGTGATACTGAGCTGCTGAGCGTTGATTGCACGGATGTGGTTGTGCAGTTGCTTGTTCTAAGCTTGTTTGTAGCCTGCCCATTCAGTGCATGGGCAGGGCAGGATCGCCTCTGCTGGCAGCCAACCGTGTGAACAGATGGACACCTGGGCACATGATTGCTGATGAAGTGTACTAACATTCACTGGAACTTGCAGTCAAGAGAGGATTTCCCTTGAATTCCTTTAAGGAATGTGATCATCTTCACTTTGTATGAGGGGACTGTATAGTCCGCAACCAAACCATAACCAAAAGCAGGGGATTGTGAGAGTTAGAGCTCCTTCCAGAGCAGAAATCGGGAAGCTCTGAAGAGTTTTGCTCTCAGCCTTCTCTCTTCGGCCTAAGACCACCCTCCTCCCCTTCAAGGAGTCCTCCCTCCATAGGATTACCCCCTTTTATGCATTTCCATAGTGCTGGTACCACTTGCATTTCTAGAGCTGGATTACAGCTCTGCTGTGAAACTTAAGCCTTGCCTCAAGACTGAAACCAACCAGGGCAGCCCAAAAGCCTGGAGCAACTTGGTGGTCTGGGAGAGCAGCAGTTTGGCATGAGGTGGATCTCTTTTTATGGCTTCTTCTAGCCAACACTAGTAACAACAGCGGAGAAGACAGGACAGCCAAGTGTCAGACCGTGAAATATATACCTGGTAAAATTCCTAAAAACCCCAAATATTTTGTTTAGAAACTTTCATGGTTGGGGCTGGCAAGGAAATAAAAGTCTGTGAACAGAAATACTTGTTTAGTTCTGTTCTGCTGTGGTGAACGTTCACTTTGGTCCAGCTGTGTGACATGAGAATCTCTTATGTCTTCTGCAGTGCTGGTGTTGGCAGGACTGGTACCTACATTGTGATAGACAGTATGCTGCAACAGATAAAAGACAAAAGCACAGTTAATGTCCTGGGTTTCCTGAAACATATCAGGACACAGCGCAACTACCTCGTCCAGACAGAGGTAAAGATTGCAGTGGGGTTGAATTTAAAGCCATTTTTTATGTTGTAATCAAAAAGAAAATGGATTTTTCAGTTACATCCCAGTGAAAACTGGATATATGACCAGGCATTTTTTGCACTGGAATGTCTCTCTTCATAGACCAGAAACTTCAGATTTTGCCTTTGACTGACTTGGTTGTGTGTGCTACACTTGTAACTGTTTACTCTGGCCCTGGCAGTGTTTGCATGGGTGGCTTGTTTTACACACCCTTTCCTTCAGTGTGCTCTACCCCTCGCTTAAAGCCAGCTGTTTATTTTATTCCAAGCTCCTATGTGACATGCTGTTGTTTTTCCAGGAGCAGTACATTTTTATTCATGATGCCTTGTTGGAAGCCATCCTTGGGAAGGAGACTGAAGTATCTGCAAACCAGCTGCATAGTTATGTCAACAGCATCCTCATACCTGGCATAGGAGGGAAGACACGACTAGAAAAACAGTTCAAGGTAAGGCTTATCACTGCCATCCAGAAGGACTTAATTTCCCTACTCTCTTAGGTATGGCCTGACTTCACTGTCAGTTGTCAAAGATAAGGAACCAAACCAGAACACTTGATTAGCACAGCGTCTTGAGAAGTTCAGTCCTCAGTAGTCTTAGCAACACTGCTGGAAATAAGTGCTAACACGCTTGAAGTCAGGGGTGAGAAAACAGACATGGACACTGGTTTGAAGCACACTGCTGGTCTCCCTGTTAACAAGGGGGCTTGGAGGTTCCTGAGCCTCTGGTAGGCTTGGCTGGAAGTCTTCTTCCAAACTGTGGCTCTCATGCATATACATGGAGAAAGACAGGAAATGAGGTTCGTAGCACCACTGTTCTTTAGGCACTTGATAAAGAATTAAAAATGTTGTAAGGCCAGGAAACACAACATGCCTGTCTTACTGCTAATAACTTTGGTTGCTGCTTTTCCCATAGCTGCTTTCATCCTGGCCAAAGAGTTTTTTGTTTTGGATTCTTTTTTTTTTTTTTCCTTCATTTCCCAGATCTCCTATTTGAAACCTAAGTTTTTTCTGATTGAATTTTATTTGAATGCATTTAAAAATATTTTGTGAGACTACGTATCATGAGAAGGTTATACTTGACATCTGTTTTCACAGCTAAGCTCACTCAGTTATTAACTACCTAAGGAACTGAAACTGTTGAATTATACCAGGTGCCAAGCTATTCAAACATTGAGCAGACTCTTCTCTGAATGCACTTCCAGAAATCTCACTTCTTCTCCATTATTCAAGACATTCCAGATGCTTAATTACTAAATTAAAAAAAAGCACAAGCACACACATTTGCACACAAAGTGCAGCAGGAGAAAACAGATTTTTGTATTAAAACAAAAAAACCAACAGTACACATGCCAGTACATAGATGAGTTGGGTGCTGTCTTGTTTAGAATGCATTTGAAACTGGGATGTGACAAGCAGCAATTATTAAATCTTTCTCTTGTTTCTGTTGCCACCACAAAGCCAGCAGAAAAGAACTTGTGCTTATGCTCTGGTACAGTAGTTTACATTCAGCCATCTTAGAGTAAAATTACTCTGAGAAATGAATGGCAGGAGATGGAAAAGCCACCCTCACCCTCTTTGCTCTGGTAGAGTTTCCCCGTACACAGGGAGAATACTTAAATACAAATCTGCCTCCCTGATTTGTTTTTGTGCCTCATAAGCAGCCCAGAACGAGCCTGGCAAACCAGAGCATGTAACCCACAGTCTTCAATCTCAGATACTGGCATTATGAGTTCCCCAAAGGCCTGGCAGAAAAAGACATTCTACAGGAATGATCTGGCTTTCATTTTAGAAGAAAGCATAAAAGTTGTGTTGTTGAAACCTGCTTGTGATTGAACATGTCTGCAAAGACAACTAAACATAGTGTTCTCTGAAAATACCTTTTTATGGAACTTCATTTGCAGGATGTTTTGGAGCTGAGAGCAGCAGAGATCTTTTTATCCATTAAGCGTGTTGTACGAACAGGACTGTTTCCATTGGCATCTTGAGTACTTTAAACAGGTTTAACAATTCAGTTTATTTTTCTACCGATGCATCTCCGCAGGAGTTGGCAAAGAAACCTCCTCTCTTCGTTTAGTGTGCTGTGAGGACTGACTTACTACTTGATTCTCTTTCAGCTGGTTACACAGTGTAATGCAAAATACGTGGAATGCTTCAGTGCTCAGAAAGACTGTAACAAAGAGAAGAACAGGAACTCATCAGTCG
Organism: Semnornis frantzii; assembly: GCA_013399775.1. Taxonomy (NCBI): domain Eukaryota; kingdom Metazoa; phylum Chordata; class Aves; order Piciformes; family Ramphastidae; genus Semnornis; species Semnornis frantzii. The sequence goes on from VWYK01075422.1 coordinate 51,373, forward strand.
TGCCGTGTAAGATCACATCTTCAGTTTGATTACTGCCAGGCATAACTGTTTTGTACTGAATTCTCCCAGCGTTATGCATGAAAAGGCATAGCCACTAGGAAGCAGAAATGTAATCTTTTGTTCAGACCAAGATGTCTTGTCTTTCAGAATTATCCTGCTGAGACTGAACAAAGGAAAATAGTTACAGTGCCAGCCAGATATACTGTCCAAGTGAAATGTTAATTTGAAGTGCTTAAAAACTTGAATAATTAGGTGGGAGATAAATCTGTGGAATACTGAGAGAATTACTTTGATATTGCTCTCAGCTCAGGTGAGATCTCCCAGTGCGATTGCCAAAAGTTACTTGAAATTCAGCTACTACACTCAAGTTTCATGTAGGAGCCTTCCTCAGATTTGAGGGTGTTCAGTGCCTGAGGCCACAGATTCAGTCATTAATATGGTACCTGCACAGTTACCAAGCAGTACAAATTTGCACCAGCCAAGTACGGGCACAAGCTCATGACCATCACATTACCCAGAGTGCAGGACATACAGGTGATAGCCAAGCTAGCACAAAGTACTAATGGCACAGATACAGTCCACCATGAAGTCTATTAATAAAAAAGGAAGTCATAGAATGGTTTGTGTTAGAAGGGACCTTAAACTTCATCTAGTTCCATGGGCAAGGACATCTTCCGCTAGACCTCATGCAACCTGGCTTTGAATGCTTCCCGTGGTGGGGCATCCACAACTTCTCTGAGCAACTTCTTCCAGTGCCTCACTACCCTTATAATGAAGGATTTCTTGCTTAGTCTAGAGCTACCTTTCTTTCAGTTTAAAACTGTTACTCTTGTCCTATTACTACCCTCTCTGATAGAGTCTCTCCCCATCTTGTCTGTACTTTAAGTACTGGAAAGCTACTGTAACATCTCCCTGGAGCCTTCTCCGGCTTAACAAGCTGTGATGGTTTGGGAGTTACCCCACACACACAATGAAAATCACCCAGAGTAGACTCAGCCAGCTGGAAGTTAAGGACTGAATCTCTATTTACAGCTTAGCACAATATACAAGCGGAGATATACACAATAGACATGAATAATTACAGAGATACACAAGTTAATGGTAATACAGAAACACAATCCCCCTCCCAGAAATCAGAGTCCCCAGGAGGAGCTCCCAACCACCCTTCCACTCTCGTTCCACCCCTCTACCTTACCCCAGGGTTCACCTTACGTGCAAGGTGAGTTTTGAGGATCAGCAAGCGGGGTTAGAAGCAGAGTGGTTAGTTGGGTTACTCAGCAGAGAAGACTCATAAGCTCCCAGAGAGACCAAGGCTCTCTCTATCTTATATATATTTGTGTTCTTATACATCTCAGCAAGCCTGTGAGTGAAGCAGACATCACCTGTTTGCTTTTCACAGCCTAGAATCTATTTTTTTTTTTTCATGAAAATATTCCACTTAGCCTCAAACCAGCACACAAGCCCAACCTTACCTCTCAGCCTGTCCTCACAGGGGAGGTGCTTCAGTCCCCTGATCATATTCATGACTCTCTTCTGTGTCTTAAGCTAGGGGATCAGTCAGAACACATCACAAAAACAGATGTGAATGGGACAGGAATAGTCTATGCAAGGTTGTGTCACGCGGCTGCTGTCATTTCAGTTTGGCACTGGGAAACCTGTCAGCTGGTTTGAGGCTGTTGTTGAACTCAGCCCTCGAACACAGAGAAGCATAGATCTGCTGAGGAACTCACACACTTCTGGGTGATTACCCTTTAGGGAAGGGCTTCGTCTCTGGAGGTTCTCTCACCCTCCAGCTGGGAGGAGTTAAGTGATGGTAGTGCTACAGAGAGGGAGGGGAAACAAACTAAATCAGCTGTGTTTGTGTGCTGCTGGAGACAAATGGAACGCTACAGCCAAGAATTACCTGAAATCCCCTGTTATCACTGCATATACTGTTATTTGGTAATTCAACCTGCTGTGAAAATCTTTGCTATAGTAAAATTTGATTCCTGAAATTACTTTGTCCTTGTGGGAATATTGTGCAACATTCTCTTTTATATCCTGTGTTAGCAGGCAATGCTTTAACACAGTTAAAGTGCTGGCCTGCTCCTGCGGGAGATGGGAGCTGCACACTGCTTGGTTTGTTAACGTCTGAGAAATTTTTACTTTCTGCATTGTGCCATGACCAGACTTTGATTATTTTTTTTTCCTTTCTTTTTTTTTTTTTTTTTTTTTTTTTTAATCTTACAGCTGAGCGTGCTAGAGTGGGCTTGGCACCACTGCCTGGAATGAAGGGAACAGATTACATTAATGCCTCTTATATCATGGTGAGGAAGCCAACACCTAATTACAAAGTAAAATCAATTCTAAGGTGCTAAATACCAGATGCCTGTAATTGTCTTAATTCTGTATGTAATGGCTATGTAGTAACAGATGAGATTTTAACACTTTCCCCATAACGTAAAGCTATTAATGGTGTTTTATTAAAGATTGGTGCCTAAAAAAAAAAAAATAAATACAAGATGCATTTAGGGGGGGGGTATATTTCCATGAGATGCAGTCAAATAAATACTGGGATTTAGAGCAAATGAAAACAACAGGGACTCTTCAGAATGAAAATGGAGCTGCAAAAATTATAGTCTGTGTGCAAATATTGTGGAATAAAATGAAAGAGGGTCATTATGTGTCCCCAAAGATGAAATTAATGCTTTGAAAGTGTTGAAGGCAGTAAATAACCCTGCGGTTTGTTTTGCTGCAAAAGGGCTACTACAGGAGTAACGAGTTCATCATAACCCAACATCCACTGCCACACACAACTAAAGACTTCTGGAGAATGATCTGGGATCACAACGCGCAAATAATCGTCATGCTGCCAGACAACCAGAGCCTGGTGAGTTAAAGGTGTCTTTCCCTCCACAGTGCCACAGGCACTGAGCCCAGCTGGCCACCAGCACAACCTCACTTACTTACAGGCTATGGCTATTTCCTGGATGAAGGAAAAACTCAGTCTTTGACCCACTGTCTCAAACATTGCTGTAAGCTTCTTACAAAAAGACACATTCCAAGATGTGGGGCCCATTTGTGGCTCTCCCATTCTGCCCTCACCTCTGGGCTGCCCCTCCATCCTGAGCTGGATGGACCACAGTGCTTACAGGCAGCATGCTGGTGATGATGACCTCTGTGGAGCTCCTAAGGGCTACCTGGCTGGTAGGACAGAAGGCACAGAGGTTACTGGGTGGCCATAGGTGAAGACTTGTAAAGGAGCAGAAATACAAATGCCAGGGAGCTGGGGTTGTTCAGCCTGGCGAAGAGAAGGCTCAGGGGAGACCTTATTGCTCTCTACAACTGCCTGAAAGGAGGTCATAGCCAGGTGGGGTTGGTCTCTTCTCCCAGGCACTCAGGGACAGAACAAGAGGACACAGCCTCAAGCTGCACGAGGGCAGGTTCAGGCTGGATGTTAGGAAGAAGGTCTCCACACAAAGAGTGATTGGCATTGGAATGGGCTGCCCAGGGAGATGGTGGAGTCACCATCCTTGGAGGTGTTTAAGAGGAGGCTGGACGAGGCACTTAGTGCCATGGGTTAGTTAATTAGGTGTTAGGTGATAGGTTGGACTTGATGATCTCTAAGGTCTTTTCCAACCTGGTTAATTCTGTGATTCTGTGACTATTTGCCTGGGAGCTTAAGACTCAGAGCATGCAGAAGTGTGGCTATGCAAGGTAACAAATGCTGGTTTTGATGAAAGTAAAAAGCAAACACCTATGTTAAGTGGAAATAATGAGAGAGAGAATAAGGAGACACAGGTGAAGTGCTAATCAGTGCTTGCAGATTTGCTAGCACATCTCAAGAGGGCACGTTGGAAAGAATTAAGAACTGAACACTTTGTTTTTTCACGCACACATCACCGAGGTGAACAGCCAATTGTAGCCAGGAATGGAAGAGAAAACACCTTCCTTACAGCAAGAAAATAGCAGTCATGAGGGGCTACTAAGGAGACAGCAGTCAATATGCTTCCTCTGTGTGATGTGATGAAAGGGATTGCAGGCACTGCAAAGCACAGAGCATTCAGAGAAATCCGATTGAATCAGAAGGTGCTAATGAAATGGAAGTGTGTCAGGTGGAAATGAAGAGACTTATCTTGTCTTTAGGAGTACATGAAATTGCTCTGGAGAGCAATAGTGGTTAAAGGGTAAAGGAGAAACAGTAGACTCAGCCACATCCCTTGCAAAGATGCATGGTCCTTCCTTTCACTGTCACTGTTCCCAGGGTGGAAGCTGGTTGGCAGGGCAGTGGCAGCCATGCAGTGGCTCAGTGTTTGGTTGTGGGTTGTGTTGGCTGGCACAAGACTGAGACAGCATCAAGGTGCTGAATGTTTAATGCCAAAGATGAGGACCTGTCACATGGCCACAGAGGTCACTCCACCACCATGCAGCGATATGACACTGCTTGCTGGCCTCTCTGTTTTTTGACGGCTGAATTGTAAGGGTGCTCAGGGGACAGAGGCCCCTAAATCTCACTTTCAGAATAAGCAGGATTTTGCACATCATGTGCATCAAAGTTCCAGGCCCATGGAAATAAGCCTGCTTTTGGAGCCATGCTCATGGCTGCAGCAGGGTGAAGAAGATTTGCACCTCGTGTTTTCTCATGGGCTGTTCACAGTGCTGTGCATGCTGCCAGGGCAGCCTTTCTGCTTATGCTGCAGGGCCAGCAGACCCCATCAAGCCCAGGAGGAGGTACAGGCTTTGCATGTGTGTGGTGACAGAGCCTAATTTCCTTTCTCTGCAGTAAATTAGGAATTCACAGTTATGCTTTTAAGGAATAGCTTTGACAGGATGTTATCTACATCCTGTCAGTTAGGCTACTTAAGCAGTGAGCTTCTTCAACCATTCACAGTCTCACTGAGATTTTAGTGTTCCTTCAGTAGAAGAGTTTTGATGGAGAACTTGCCTTAAGTTAAGCCAGTAATTTTTTTTTAAGGATAAGAATATCTGGGTTTCTTCCTTCCCCCTCACTCCTACAAATTCAAGCCCTACATAAGTAGCCATCAATCTTCTACCTAGAGTTGATCCACAGACCTCGAATTTTGGATTAGAGCACAATGGAAACAAATGTAAAATAGTAAGCAATTATTTTTTAAAGGTCAATAAGTTTTTTTCTAAACAGATATCTGACTTAAATCCAAAACTGTAGGCTGGAGAAAATAAAACCCAGGATATAATAAAAAGGTTAAAGTGAGCTAAGATAACGATTTCCCTATGAAACCAATTAAAAGGCAGATGTTACCTGTGTGGACACACAAAGGAAGGATCCAGCAGGCTTGCTTCCTGCTGCAATGGTCAATTTGATTTAGACAGAAATGGTTTTTAAAGGTCAGCTCCTGATCATCTGTATTCATCAATCCAATTTTTTGATCCACTGGATTTTTTCAGTCACACACAAGGTATCTGAAAGGCTGCAGTATTGTTTTGTTTCATTCCTCCAGGCAGAAGATGAGTTTGTGTACTGGCCAAGTCGTGAAGAATCCATGAACTGTGAGGCCTTTACTGTGACCCTTATCAGCAAAGACAGACTGTGCCTCTCTAACGAAGAGCAGATTATCATCCATGACTTTATCCTTGAAGCTACCCAGGTAACGTAAAGCTCCAAATGAGGGTCTTGGCTTTTCATCAAAATGCTGCTGATCTAATTTAAATATGGAAGCAGAAGAAGATTTCAGAAACAGTTTTGAGAAAGATTTACTTGTAAACACACATGCATGGATGTTGCTGCCAGGGGAAGGTATTCTTGTTGGCTCTTGCTCCTGCTTACATCTTCTACTTGCGGGTAGATTCCTCTAGCTAGTGAGATCTTAGCATTAGTTGTTTGTATTATTTGAAAGGGAAGGCATTGGGTTTTCATTTTGGAACCACTCAAGCAGATTGAATTATTCTTTGTAAAGTAGCTCAAGATTCATTGTTTTATTTCTGGATATAGAATTCAGCATTTACAGTTCATTTAGAGGTCTTAATTTAAAAGGTTTACATAAGCACATTTCTTTTGAGCTATAGACCTGCCTCTAGTTTCCTATCTGGACTGCAACTGGATTTTGCTGTAAAACTTTAGTTTGCAAGCCCTCTTAAATTTGAATTCTTTGGTTTATCTTCTCTTGTTTAACTCTGAGGTCTCTGAGGTAGGTTTCTATGGATATAAGCCCTGATCTCAAAACAGAGACTCTTTTTAACAATTACACATTTTGTTAAAGCTGTATTATTTCACTGTAACAGATGATAGAGTTGTGTGTCTGTCGTCTTCTTTCTACATAAACTGTTTGGAAGAAGAAGGTGTCTTGGAGTGAGCTGGAATGGATAAATGTTAAACTGAAGTAGCTAACACCCAGGCTACTCTTTTCTTACAGGACGACTACGTTCTGGAAGTCCGCCACTTTCAGTGTCCTAAATGGCCAAACCCAGATGCTCCCATAAGCAGTACCTTTGAACTTATCAATGTAATCAAGGAAGAGGCCTTAACAAGGGATGGCCCCACCATAGTTCATGATGAGTATGTCATCTTTTTACTCCTATTTGTATTTTTATGTGCAAGGAGTTACTCAGCCACAGAACACTTGTTAGGGCTGATGTCCATTCTTGCATGGAGTGGGTGGGGTTTACTGGTCTAGGGAACAAGTTCAAGATACTTACATTTCCAGAGACGTGTTTTCAGTTGGCATCTCAGGTCAAATACATTTTGCTTAGCGTCATTTTTACATTGGTCAGAATGTTAGGTGGACTCAGAACGTGAGGCTGTTTGCTTTGTAAGCATGTTGGACTCTTGCACCTCTAAGTATACAATACAATACTGCAACCTGTTTCAGATGGCTCTATGAAGCCCAACCTGTTTCAGATAAGGCTCTGTGCAGCCCAGTATGGGCTGAAGGAAACAGCCTGAGCTCCTGTCTAACACCTCGGGTGTAATGTCCTATGTAAGACAGAACAAACTCGACTCAGCTGTGTCTCACAACGAGCAGCAGAAGTCTCTTGTGACAAGGGGCCCAGTTTCAATGACAGCAGATTTAGTCTTTCTCCTCCTTTCCCAAAAACACTCCCAAGAGGCCTGTATGATGCCAAGCAGAAAGGAAGGAGCCAGCTAAGAGAGGGCCAGCATGCCCCAATATTGTCTCTCTTGTAGTCCAGTGATGAGCATTGTCTTGCTAGCTATGCTTGAAAGCCCAGTTTGAAAGGATGCTAAATACTGCATTGCACATTATTATTTTGCACATATTATGGAGCTGCAAAATACCATAATAGTAAAACCTGAGTGTAACAGGATCTCTTTGAAGAGACTGTTTCCTGGTGGGCAGAGCACTTCCCAGGGTTATTGTGCTATTAAAATCCCATGGAAGGCCAATTTCTGACACTGCTCGAGTTGCCCTTAGAGCAGACACCGAGCCAGTGTAAACAACTGCTGTACCTGCAGCCCCATTATGTCTTTTGGCATTGCTACACAACACACTCAGTGAGGAGGTCTTGGAAATCTTCACCTTCTGTGCAAAAACGTCACCACACCCTGGTATTGCAGTGGCCAGATCAGCCTTTGTGCTGATGCGTGATCACATCCTCGGATCTGCTGCTGCTGCTGGAGGCAGCTTTCACTTCACACCCAAGTGTGCTGCTGCAACAGGTTTTCCCCAACCAACTCCTGCAAATGGTGCCTGGGACTGCAGCAAGTAGGTTTTTTCCCACCATCTCCTGCCATGCTAATCACAGAATCACAGAATTAACCAGCTTGGAAAAGATCATTGAGTCCAACCTATCACCTAACACCTTCTAATTAACTAACCCATGGCACTAAGTGCCTCATCCAGCCTCCTCTTAAACACCTCAAGAGATGGTGACTCCACCACCTCCCCAGGCATCCCATTCCAATGCGGATGACTCTTTCTGCGAAGAACTTCCTAACATCCAGCCTGAACTTGTCCTCGTGCAGCTTGAGGCTGTGTCCTCTTTTTTTGTCCCTGGGGGCCTGGGAGAAGAGGCCAACCCCACCTGGCTACAAACTCCTTTCAGGTAGTTGTAGAAGGCAATAAGGTCTCTCCTGAGCCTCCTCTTCTCCAGGCTAAACAGCTCCAACTCCCTCAGCCTCTCCTTGTAGGGCTTGTGCACAGTGTAAGCTCTGTTGCCTTTTGCGAGCACTGATTAATTCCAGGCTACTTTTAATATTCATGCTGTGGGTAGTCTGAAGTGAGGTTTTGCTACCCTTGCAGTATTTAAGATTATGTTTTACAAAATTAGAACCATTATTGATTTGGGCGTTTCATGCTAGACAAAAAAAAAATAAAATAATCAAAATCACATTCCTACCAGTGCTGAGTCATTCTTTCTGTAAATTACTTTTTTGGTTTATTTGTCATATTCGATGATTTTATTTTTCTGCCTAAATACATAATGTGGATTCTGCTTTTCACTGGAGCCTAAGCAAATGTAGCTGAAAATGAAAATTTCCTTTTTCTACATGCAACAACTATATCACATAATCCACTAATAATTACAACTGCAGATTAATTCCAAATATATGGATTTGCAGATATGAAATTCATGTGGTATTTAGGAAGTACATGGTGGGATGAACTCGATAACAGCATTTCAAAGACGTTCAGAAATTCCAACTTGAGGCAGTTGTCAAGATTTTTAAATATAACTGCCCATATGTAGGCAACTAGAGAAAGATTTGCTGCATAATCTTCCACCAGAAGAGCCTTCAGATTGCTGGGAGCTGGAGGTTATCAGCCCAAGTGAAAATAAGGCCATTAGTCCCTCAGAGGCATTTAGTTGCATCCTACCAGGCACAGGCACTGTCCATTTTGTTCTCTATCCCTGTAGATGGTCAGCCACAGCCATCTCTCTAGTGGTGCAGGAACCCTGCTTTTCTTTCTGTAGACTCTTCATCAAATACAGCAGATCTATTGTGATCTGATTTCTGCTTCCCATATCTAGGCAAATTGAGTTTGCAAAAACCATATGAAATGAAGTCAGCATATGTCATGATTTCCACAGGAATGCTGTAGAAAATCTGAGCAGTAATCTTATGATACCAGATGGCAGTTTTCCTGTGTGCTTCTCCAAGCAGTTTACAGATCAAGTCAGCACTGATCACCCTATTTACAGGTGGGGACGTTTACAGAATCACAGAATGTCAGGGGCTGGAAGGGACCTCAAAAGCTCATCGAGTCCAACCCACCTGCCAGAGCAGGATCACCTAAAGCAGATCACACAGGAACACATCCAGGCAGGTTTTGAATATCTCCAGAGAGGGAGACTCAGCCCCCCTGGGCAGCCTGTTTCAGTCTTCTATCATCCTCACAGGGGAAAAAATCCTCGTCATGTTTCCATGGAACTTCCTATGCCTCAGCTTCCACTTATTGCCCCTTGTCCTGGCATTGGGCATCACCCAGCAGAGCCTGGCTCCAGCCTCCTGGCACTCACCCTGCACATATTGCTAAACATTGATAAACCTCTTCTCCAAGCTGCACAGCCCCAGCTTCCTCAGGCTCTCCTTGTAAGAGAGATGTTCCATTCCCTTAATCATCTTTGTGGCTCTATGCTGCACTCTCTCAAGCAGTTCTATGTCCTTCTTGCACTGGGGGGCCCAGAACTGGACACAGTACTCCAGATGTGGCCTCAGCAGCGTAGAGGGAGAGCAGAACCTCTCTTGATCTATTAACCAAACCACTTCTAATCCACGCCAGAATGGCATTACCCCTCCTGGCCACCAGAGCACATTGCTGGCTCCTGGTCAACCTCTCATCAACCAGGACCCCCCAGATGCTTTACTCCACTGCTTTCCAGCAGGTCAGTCCCCAACCTGTACTGATCCCTGGAGTTGTTCTTTCCCAGATGCAAGACTCTACACTTGCCCTTGTTGAATGTCATTCAATTTCTCCCTGTCCACCCTCCAGCCTATCTATACACAGGCTTTCCTAAGCCACAGAGCGAGCCAGGAGACAGCTTTGGTCTCTGGAGTTCTGGGAGAGCAGAGGAGAGTGGAGGCTCCTCAGAAACACTTACCAGCCCTTGCTGCTTGGGATCCTCTACCCCATGCCCCACAACTGCTCTTATGATTCAGGCATGCCCACAGATTTAGCAGCAGCAAGATTTCTACCTGCCCAGTATCTCAAGGACACGTTGAGCCGTGCTCCTGATGCATAACTGTTGCTCAGGATCTTAGGAAGTGACAGCACAGCTCAACTCTTCAGAATTGCTAATGTCTCTTGGGTTCCCAGCTCAGGGATGCTGCCTTTTGCCAATGAATCAGACCTAAGGAAGACTTCTGAGATGTGCCCCATTTGCTTGTAAGCACCTGATGGCCGTTGTTAGTCTTCTGTAATTGTCAGACGTGGAGAAAGAGGCAGAGTCTCATTTCTTTCTAAACGTTTGTGTTTTGCTTGAGCTCCCACTAATGAATTTAAAATACGCTCAGCTACAGTGCAGATGCTTTCGAAGTCCATGTGGCATGTGAGAACTGATTTCAGTGTTGCACTCTGCGGGCTGGGTGGTTTTAAATGGCTCACCTTCTGCTGCTGATACTCTTCTTGATGCTGAGTGCTGCAGACATCCTGACGTGACTGCTGTGCCCACCAGATTCCTCCTAGAAATTCAAATGACTAAAACTTAGCCAGTGCCAAACAAGCATTTAATAGATGCAAAGATGAACTACAGTGTGATGGTTTGGGAGTTCCCTGCTCCCCCACACTTTGTAAAATGACCCAGACTAGAACTCATCCGGCTGGAAGTTAAGGACTGAAGCTTTATTTACAGTTTAGCACAATACACAAGCAGAGATAGACACAATAGACAGGAATATTGACAGAAATATACAAGGTAAAGGTAATACAGAAACACAACACCCATCCCAGAAATCAGAGTCTCCAGGAGGGGCTCCCAGCCACTGTTCCACTTTCTCCCCACCCCTCTACCTTACCCCAAGATTTGCCTTACACGCAAGGCGAGTTTGGAGGATCAGCCAGGGGTTTTAGAAGGAAAGTGGTTAGTGAGGTTACTCAGCAGAGAGGAGAAAAAGCCAGAAGCTGCTAGACCAAGACACCATGCCCCAGAGACTCACTTATCTATGTTTTGAGTACTTATTCTTAAACATCTCAGCAAGCCTATGAGTGAAGTAGACCACCATTGTTTCCTTTTCACAGCCTACAATATAATTTTCTCTATTAAAATATTCCAGTTAGCCTCAAACCAGCACATACAGTAATCAAATAAGACTACATCAACATGCTCATGATCTGTATTTGTGCTGGGGTGTGGTTCTGAGTAACTTAGCATCTTTGGTGGTTTTGCAGGTATGGAGCTGTGTCAGCAGGAACGCTATGTGCCCTTACCACTCTGTCCCAGCAGCTGGAGAATGAGAATGCTGTCGATGTTTTCCAGGTGGCAAAGATGATAAATCTGATGCGACCTGGAGTATTTACAGACATTGTGAGTCTTTAAATTTAATATAAGTGGGTAGTCTGCAAAGTTTTCAGCTGAGACCAAAAGCATGAACCAAAACACACACAGAATCATAGAGTGGTAAGGTTGGAAGGGACCTCAAAGATCATCTAGTTCCAACTCCCTGCCACAGGCCCCTGCCTCCCACTAGTACACCTCCCACTAGTACACATTGCATGTGTTATCAAGCCCTGCTGCAACTGTACCAAGCAGAACTTGCATTTGGGCTGGTTTTGTGTGGTTGTCTTTTATTATAGACCTTGAACCCACACTGGTAAGTCTCTGCCCTGCAGTTAAGCTTATTTCTTGTACAGCCAGAGTTGGGGTGGCCACAGTTCAGGCAGCTCTAGCTGAGAGAGACCTTTCAGCTTGTCATCATCCCCTGCCAGCCCTGTAAGTTAAGCTCTGCTATTTAAACCTGGCCCAGTGTGGTCTGACAGGATGCAGCAGGGCAGGCAGAGCTGCAAGGAGATAAAGCTTCAGCTGAGGAGCTGTTAACTCAGTGTGCAGGGAGAACAGCACCCTCGCCTCAGTGCGTGGCTCTGCCAGACCTAGGGCTGAGCTCTGGGCTCAGGTACTGCCCTGCCCTCCTGTAATGTTTAATAATGTATCAGGAATAATATCACCTGCCCAAAACTGGAGGTTTGGGGGTGACATGGTTAAAGTAACCTAACAGAGGTAATAGCTCTCCAGGTCTTGTTCTTTGCCGTATGTGTGCTTCTAGTAACGAATTTCTGTGACCTTCCCCAGAAATGCCAAATTTAAGTGCCACTCATTTACAAACGGCGAAAGAATTGAAACCCCCTGTCCTTTCTTTTCCAGGAACAGTACCAGTTTCTTTATAAGGCAATGCTAAGCTTGGTCAGCACTAAGGAAAATGGAAATGGTCCCATGACACTGGACAAAAACGGTGCTGTGATGGCCAGTGATGAATCCGATCCCGCAGAAAGCATGGAGTCTCTTGTCTAATTGGAAACCCGAAAAGGCACTTAATTTGTAGAACTTCTGAAGACTGAGCGAACTTTTTTGAGGCCTTTTTTGCCAGACTCTAGGTTATACAATAACCCAATTACTTTTTTACACTGATAAAAGTTTTGATATTTATTTTTTGCCATTTTATGTCTTAATGGTATCCTACTGAGCATTTGCACCTCTGTTTATTTCACACAGTGAAACGCAATTTTATCTAGTTTGCACTATATGATCAGTGTTACTGCCTATAATATCCTAATACAAGACAAGCCCTGATGTGACATTCCATGACAACCAACATCTGCTTTTTTGTTTTTTTCTGTTTTGTCTAAATGCAGTGAAGTTTTGCTAACTACAGTGACCCCCTCCAATCTTAAATTTCGAATGCTAGGCCAGATGGATTCTTTCTACAACGAATGCTGTACCCCTTCATACCATATTTATTATTTTAATGCTCATGTCACGGTTTTGCTAATGGGATTCTGCATTCCAGTGGAGGGGATGAGCAGTGTTCAGCCTTTCGTGACAAAAGTGGCAGGTGATGATTAGCTAGAGTGAAGGTGGAATAGCCTTGTGGAGCCGAAACAATTATTTCTGTATTGTTTCCAGTTGCTGTTTTGTACACTTACAGGCCTGAGACTTGCTTCACACGGAGCACATAAATTACCTACAAGAGAATTACAAATTAGATGTAATTCATATGAGGGATGCAGTGGTAGCTCTGGAGTTTACAGTGTCACAGCTTCCCCACGTATCCAGAAAGATGGCAGTTTGAGTTTTTTAAAGCAGCCCTGTGATGGGAAAGTATTTTGGTTTTACTCTCATCAGAGCCAATACAGCCAGAAATTTACTACACCCCCAAATCAGACTTGTTTTCAGATATACTGAAGGGTAGCAATATTTTACACTACTAAGCTATTCAATATTTTAAACACATTAATTTCCTTACTCTTTCTTGCCTATGACCTCACACCTAATGGTATGTTACATGATGACAGGCGTTTCTTAATTTCATAACTGTTAGATGCCATTTTTACAGGTGTGTAATTTTCATACTCTAGTGCTAAAACATAAAGTACTGATCCATATTTACTGGTGAAGCAAACTAATAAAAAAAAAACTACCTATAAAGTTACATTCTCCCTCTTTTTTTTTTGCCAGACTAATTCTTTAGCACAAACCTAGCTTATTGTGTTTCCCTCCCAGACCAATGAAATGTTTTCCCCCAGATGATATAAATAGTTGAACTCTGGTTTGGAGCATTAAAGTCTATATCCTCACTGGCTCCCTTTTGCTTTGTCAGAATGCAACAAGGTCCATCCCTATTTAACAAAAGAAGTAAACACATCCTTAATCCTTCTGGAAATCAAAGCTAATCATGATCTTCATAGCTCAGCTGAGTAGGGAAGGGTCACTGAATCTGCCTGGAGAAGGAAATGTGTCATTTCATCCATCCTGATGGTTGGTGTACAGGTGAAAGCACTGCTATCCCTTACAGCTAGCATTAGTTTCTTTAATTTCAGCTGCACAAAACATGCATTGTGATTTTTCAGGAGCTGTCAAAACGTTGCAGCATCTTCTTCTGGTTTGTTGGTTGGTTTGCTTTTTTTTTTTCCCCATTTAAATGTAAACCTACTCATTTTTGCCAATCCACTCTCTCTGAAACAGACATTTGGCAAGGCAAAACCTACTTCTTTTGTTGGGGGGAGGGCAGGGAGGAAGCTAAGCTAAGAGGAAGGCTCTGTGCATTTTCACACACAAGGAAGCTGAAAGCAAACTCCTTAAGGTTACATTGAGAGTAGGTACTTTGGTTTGGAACCTCGAGAAGTAACGAGCTGATGCAGCCTGGCTGAGAGCAGAGGAGCTGTGCAAACTGCCATGTGCTAACATCTGGCCTTTGCTTTTTAATAAGGGAAAGATTTCCTAGTATGGATGCACTTCATTAATTCCAGCACCGAAGTATTTAAGAATTCATCAGCAACCTTTTAGAGTCACCTTTCACTTCTCAGTCTGTCGAATCCCTCCATACAGGTGATCCCAATAACTGCTAATACTGAACAGTACAATACAGCTGTGGTTTCCCTAAGGAAAATCCCACCTCCGGCACCAGCTGTTCCAAATAAAAGATGCATTCCAAAGAATGCAATAAATGATTCCAAAGAATGCTTTGTACTTTGCATCCCCTTTGCAGCTGGGACAACCCAGCACTGAGGAGGCAGTCAGTTAATGTCTGGTAGGGGTTAAGACTGGCCTACGACTCAGTAATGAGAACTGCTTAAGTTTGAAGTTCTGCTGCCTGGAAGGGCTGGAAGGTTTTGCTGAGTGGTCTGCTGACCACTGTGCATCAGCGTTAAAGGTGAGGAGCCCCCTTTGTTCCTCCAGTAGTGATCCCAGCCCTAGGCAATTCTGGCTGGTAGCACAAAGGGACTTTGATGAGTTGGATCAGTTCAATCTGAACTATTCAAGTTCCTGGGGAGGTGTAGGGAGAAGTTAAGAATTCAAACCCTGACAGGCACTAAGTGACACAAAGATTACTGCAGGCATCAAGAGGGTTGGATTTGTTCAGTACTTTCAGCTGATTACTTTTCATTTCAGTGGCATGATGGAAGATAACACATTGCCTGAATATCCCTGGTTTAATCCCTTACCTTCTCACAGTTTTTAAAAAACCAGTGCTAGAAGGCTATGGGGCTTCAACTTTGGTAGATGCTTTGGAAGTCCATGCATTTGCTTTGCCATTTTCCCACACTGAAATACCTGCTTGGGGGTTAATCCATGGGGAAATAATTTACACTGATGTTCTATGAGTTCCCCATGGATTTTTTCTGAAGGAGGCTCAAGCTGCGTGTGAAGTGCTGTGCTGACAGTCAGCCAGCAGGCATTAGCGGTGCTTTAGGCTTCAAGTGGGTGAGGCCAAGAGCCACTCGTGAAGGTCAGGATTAAAAGCATGGAAGAGCCAAATCTACCTTACTGTAAGCAGCTGCAGTTCTGCTCTCCTACGTGGATTTGCACCCTTCCCTGGGACTGAGACTGACAGAAGGAGCAAGTCTGTGTTCAGAGATGTGCACCCGCACAGCTCCCCCGCGATGCTCTGATGAGTGTCTGCCCAAAGTCCCTCTCTGTGCATTTTGCCACTTTGCTTTTGTCACACTCCCCCTCCCCCACGCTGTACCACTCCCTGGCATTCGATTGGAATGTCTTTCAAGCGTCAGAAGTTCCCAGACCTGCAACCTGAGAGATCCTGAGGGTATCCCATTGCCAGGAAACGTGGTCCTCAGCACCAGCCCTGAGAAACAAGGAAATGAAGGTCTGAAGTACCCATGCACGTCTGTCTGCATTTAGTATTGCTCCACGTCGTGCATGTGTACTGTGCCTGCAGATCACGGGAAAGGCACAAAGGACTTCCATTCGTTGAGCCCAGAAAAGCAGCCAAGCTTTCCAAGATGGAATGCCTGGAAAGCTGCTGTGTCAGCCTCATAGCTGACATACCCGGGTGAGTGTCTCAGCCCAGTGCCCCACCCTACCACCACTCCTTGGCATCTGCGGGCAGGTCTGGGAGAGGCAGCAGGACTGCTCAGCTGTGCAGGCTAAGCACCAATTCTTCTGCAGGACCAAGGTCTAAAGAACGTTGATTTTGAACAGCCTTTGTCCCTAGTATTTCACAGTGTCTGTTTCCAAACACCGATTTAGGAACAGGAAACACAAAGTCCAAACCCCTTGAAATACTTCTTGCGTGTGACTCTTTCTGTACTGTGGGTCTGTTCTAGGTTAGTGGAATCATTTACAGGATCTGCAAAATTTCAGTTGTTTTTCCACTTTCTGACTGCTCGAATTGCTTGAACCCAGAGTGACACATTGGAGCATTAGGAGAAGAATCTTTATGACACAGCACAACTGCCTTCTTATTAATTTTTTTTTGAGTTGATGTATTTTATTTCAAAGCTAAAAAACCTATCGGTTCTACCAAAGATGCATACCTACTAATTCTCAGCAGAACAAAACCAACTTGATTTAAACAGAAAAGAAAAAAAAAAAAAAA
>VWYK01075423.1:6437-31923 GCA_013399775.1 Semnornis frantzii
CCCCCACAATCTTTTCCATTTAGAGAGTTTATTGCACCAAATGATTGACAGAAGTGGATCTCCATCCTGGTTTGGACCAGCTGAAGACAACCCCCAGCCTGGGCTGGCTCTGTGAACAGCATCCACATGGGTGGACTTGGGGTCTGGCTCTGGTTTATCCTCTGCTTCTTGCCAGTGAGATAAACCTGAAGGCTTCCTTGGGATCCTAACGAGCAGTTGGTTCTGTCTGGCCCCCTGGGGCACAGCCAGGCTGTCCCCTGGCCACCAAAGGGAAGCTTCAAGGGGTGAGTGAGACCCTTGTGTGCTTTTCCTCTGCCAGGGCTTTTCATAAGGGAGCTAAAAACAAATTTAGCACTTAATGCTCTGAAGAGTAAACACTTAAATGCCCTATCATCTGCCCAAGTGCTTTGTTTATTATTCAGAGAAGCCAAACTGAAGCAGTTTTCCATGGAGATGTAGTACCTCCTTCAGATTAGCTCGCTTAATTAGATCCTGGCTGCACAGCACTCTGCTCTGGGAGAGGTGCTGAGGAGGCAGAGTCCAACCATGGCTTCCAGAGGCTGAGCCTTGGCTCCAGCTGCCTCTGGGCAGCCACAGTATTGTGGGAGGAGACCACTGAGGCTGGACATCTTGAGCTGTGCCTCAAGGCTGCTGATTAGCAGAGGGGACACAGGGACAACCATAACAATGGTTTGGGTTGGAAAAGAGCTTTAAAGCTCATCCAGTCCAACCCCCATGCAGTCAGCAGGGACATCTGCAACTTGAGCAGGTTGCTCAGAGTTCCACACTACCTGACCTGGGATGTGTCCAGGGATGGGGCAGCTCCTACCTCGCTGGGCAACCTGGGCCAAGGTCTCACCAGTCTTGGTGTAAAAGATTTCTTCCTTGTATCTGGTTTAAATCTCCTTCTTTTAGACCATCACTTCTTAAGTCTAAATCATAGATCACAGGGTCATAGAATCACTAAAGCACAGGATCATCATAGAATCATAGAATGGGAAGGTTGGAAGGGACCTCAAGGATCAGCCAGTTCTAAGCCCCTGCCATAGTCAGGGACACCTCCCACTAGCACAGCTCACTCAAGGACTCATCCAACCTGGCCTTGAACACCTCCAGGGAGGGAGCAGCCACAACCTCCCTGGGCAACCTGTGCCAGTGTCTCACCACCCTCACTCCAAACAGCTTCCTCTTAAGAGCCAGTTTGAATCTCCCCTCTGACACTTCAAACCCATTCCCCTTGTCCTGCCATTCCCAGACCTTGTCAATAGTCCCTCCACAGCCTTCCTGCAGCCCCCTTCACATCCTGCAAGGCCACTCCAAGCTCTCCTGGAAGCCTTCTCTTCTCCAGGCTGCAGAGCCCCAACTCTCTCAGCCTGTCCTCACAGCAGAGCTGCTGCAGCCCTCTCAGCATCTTGCTGGCCTCCTCTGGATCCACTCAAACAGTTCCATGTCCTTCCTGAAGCATAGATTCACAAAAGCATAGAATCACAGGATCATAAAATTACAGGATCATCAAATCACAGAAGCATAGAATCATGGGATCATAATATTACAGGATCATAAAACTACAGGATCATAAAATTGCAGAAGCATAGAATCACAGAAGCTTAGAATCACAGCTTAGAAACACAGAAATATAGAGTCACAGAGGCATAGAATCACAATTACATAGAATTATAGGGTCACAGAATCACAGATTGTAGAATCATAGGATCATAAAGTCCTAGAATCATGGAATCAGACTGATTTTGGTGGGGAAATACCTTTACAGCTCACCCAGCCCAGCTGGGAGCAGAGAGGAGCCAACATTCCCTCCCCAGTTCCGTCAGGCTCTATGACAGTTCCTGGCCCACTCACACCAGCAGGTACAAACCCGACCCTCAGTAAGGGCTGACAGCATCACAAACTATTCATCCCCAAGCTTAAAAGCAGGTTGGGATGGAAGCTGCTGATTCAGGTCTAAATACTGGCAAATGCCACTCTTGAATGGTGGCTGCCACAAGCGGTACTCCCCGGAGCATAAAATCTCCAGTCTCCCATTTATAAGCTATTAAAGCTGTTACATCCCATAATGGACATCCTCGGGTGAAGAAGACAAACAATGGAAAATGCTGAAGCACAACCACAAGGCTAGACACAATAACAGACACTGCACAAGAAGGATGTGACACGGGGAGACAAACAGGAGCAGAATTTATGTCACTGGAGATTACGAGGGCATCGTATATCAGCGCTGGAGACGGGCGCCCAGCACCAGCGCCAGGGCTGGCCTCACCTTGTAGAGCAAGAACACAGGGAAATAAGGATGGATGAGGGGGGAAAGCAGAGCTGTGACCCACTGACAGCCACCCCTGTCTGAGGACAGGGAGGCAGGGTTGGGAGCAGAGAGAGGGAGATGCCAAAAGTCACACGGCGTGTGCGTGCCTGCTGCCTGGCATGGTGGTGAAAGGTGTTGCTTGCTGGGTGGATATCACAGAATGGTAAGGTTGGAAGGAGCCTCAAAGATCAGCCAGTTCCAACCCCCTGCCATAGGCGGGGACACCTCCCACTAGTGCAGGTCACTCAAGGACTCATCCAACCTGGCCTTGAACACCTCCAGGGAGGCTGTGGAGCACAGAATCACCCAACGTGATCAAAGATCATCAGTTCAAGAGGGACAGGGACTGCTGGGAAGAGCCCAGTGGGGGCTACAAAGATGCTGAGGGGCCTGGAGCAGCTCTGTGAGCAGCAAAGGCTGAGAGCCCTGGGGCTGAGAGCCTGCAGAAGAGCAGCCCCAGAGAGGAGCTGAGCAATGCTCAGCAAGAGCTAAAGGGTAGGGAGCAAGAGGATGGGGCCAGACTCTTGGCAGGGGGGCCCAGGGACAGGCCAAGGGGCAGTGGACACAAACTGGCACCCAGGAGGTTGCATCTGAGGATGAGGAGAAAGTTGTTTGGTGTGAGGCTGCTGGAGCCCTGGAGCAGGCTTCCCAGAGAGGCTGTGGAGTCTCCTTGTGTGGAGAGCTTCCAACCCCCCTGGCCACTGTGCTCCTGGGCATGCTGCTGTGGGTCCCCCTGCTTGAGGAGGGGGATTGGACTGGATGATCTGCAAAGGTCCCTTCCAGCCCCACCATGCTGGGATTCTGTGCCTGCCTGCCCCAGGTGCCAGGGTATGAAGCAGAGATGAAAGGCTGCCTCTTGGTGTGCTGTACTTGGCAGGCAGGATAGGTCCCAGCAGCAGCCCAACACGGAAAGGAATTTAAACATCATCTTCAAGACGGGTGACTATAGAAAGAGAGGGGTCCTGCAGGACTTGGCTGCTCAGCTCTAAGTTGCTTGCAACTCCCAGCTCTCATTATTTCACTCCAAGTCAGTCACACTTCAGAGTAAAAAGTGTCCTACTTTCCAACGACTCAGTGCAAAAGGAGCTTTCAGTTCCTCTTGTCGTGTGCTCACGTTTCCAGCCAGAGGAGCATCCCTGCTTTGGATGCTTCCTCTCTCTCCTTGAATTCCACCACCCCTAAATGATGTTTGGATGAGGAGCTTGGCAGCTGTGCACCAGGAGAAGCTGGAGTATAGCTGGCCTGGAGGATCTTGAGGTCTTTTCCAACCAGGTGATTCTGTGATAAAAGGGGGAGAATTAGGCTGGATACAAACAGCAATATTTTTTTATACTCAGGGTGGTGAGAGACCCTGGCCCAGGTTGCCCACCCTGGGTCCACTCCAGGACAGTTTGGATGGGGGTCTGAGCAACTTGCTGTAGCTGAAGATGTCCCTGCTGGCTGCAGGGGGGTTGCACTATACAGGTTTTAAAGGTCCCTTCCAGGCCAAAGCAGTCTGGAATTCTGTGCAAATCAGTGTTGGTCTGTCTAGCCCCAGAGCTGTAAATTGCCCTGCTGCCTCAGCTGGCAGTGCCACCAGGGCAAGATGACTTCACTGCTGGATGAACTCATCACAGAGCATCTCAGCCCTTCCTTACGCACTCCCCTTCCCTGAGTGCATCTGTCACAGGCTGCACGGTGACCAAACACCCTCAGCCTCCTCACCACGGATGAAAAATGCCTTTTCTTCTCCAGCCACACAAAGCCACAGCTCTGCCTTCTTGCTCAGAGGCCAGCAGAAGGAAAATCTTTCTTTTTATTTTTCCTTTTTCTTTCCCTTCTCTTTTTTCTTTCCCTTCTCCTTTTCATTTCCCTTCTCCTTCTCCTTCTCCTTCTCCTTCTCCTTCTCCTTCTCCTTCTCCTTCTCCTTCTCCTTCTCCTTCTCCTTCTCCTTCTCCTTCTCCTTCTCCTTCTCCTTCTCCTTCTCCTTCTCCTTCTCCTTCTCCTTCTCCTTCTCCTTCTCCTTCTCCTTCTCCTTCTCCTTCTCCTTCTCCTTCTCCTTCTCCTTCTCCTTCTCCTTCTCCTTCTCCTTCTCCTTCTCCTTTTCCTTCTCCTTCTCCTCCTTCTTCTTCTCCTCCTCTCTCCCTTCCCTTCCCTTCCCCTCCCTTCCCTCCCCCTCACACACAGAGATATTGCATTCATTCATCTCGGGGGCCGCAGTCTGCTCGCAGGCTGACAATACATTATGGTGATGTAGGTCTTCATTCCGTGCTGTCAGGGACTAGAACAACTGTATCCATTACCCAGGAGGCCAAACAGGGCAGCTTTCCACCAGCTTACCTACCTGCAACCCAGGCTAACCCAACTGGAAGGGGTTCCCCTGCCCCATCTCCTACCCCTGCCCCATCTCCTACCCCTGCGCCATCTCTTACCTCTGCTCTATCTCCTACCCCTGCCCAGAGGGTGCTGGGAGGAGGTGGGCTCTGGCTGGAGGGATGGGGTGGCTGGGAGATGGATGGCCCCAGGCATTGCAAACACAATGAGGTAATTCCACCCAGCAGAGCCTCATCAATCCCCCAGCTCCCGCGCGGTGTCCCCACGGCTCGGCCGTGACTCCGCTTTGCCGGGGCCATAGCCCAGGTGTGTGGCTGTCATGGAGATAAAAGAGGCTTAATTAAGACCCAATAAGCTAAGTGATTTGTTATCTCAGTGCAATATATTACTGCAGCCTATCGATCCCAGAAATGCACATGTGTCCTAGAGCCTCCAACAAGGCTCCATCCCTCTCCAGCCAGTGTCTGCTCTGCCATTCCCACCACCAAACAGCCCTAAGAGCCTGCCCCTGCCAGGGGCGGGCTGGGGACAAGGACCACCCCCTGATATCTCCCCCCTGCTGAGCATAATCACAAAAATAGCAGGATTTGATTCTCCCAAGGGAAGAATTCACTGAGATGTGGTAGTGTCCAGCTCTGCCTGAAGCCCAGAGCCAGCCTGCCCTGCTCCTGCAGTGATGGTCACAATGCAGAGGCTCAGTCTGCAGGGTCCCCTCAGTCTGCAGCCAATCCTGATCCATTCTGGGGTCCTGCACGACTGCAGGGTCTGCCAGAACATGCTGGGCTGCCATGTCCAGAGGAGTGCCACCAAGATGCTGAGAGGGCTGCAGCAGCTCTCCTATGAGGACAGGCTGAAAGAGTTGGGGCTCTGCAGCCTGGAGAAGAGAAGGCTTCCAGGGGACCTTGGAGTAGCCTTGCAGGATCTGAAGGGGGCTGCAGGAAGGCTGGGGAGGGACTATTGACAAGGGCTTGGAATGGCAGGACAAGGGGAATGGGTTTGAAGTGGCAGAGGGGAGATTGAAAGTGGATGTTAGGAGGAAGTTGTTTGGAGTGAGGGTGGTGAGACACTGGCACAGGTTGCCCAGGGAGGTTGTGGAGCACAGAATCACCCAACGTGATCTTTGATTATAGTGGGTGATTCTGTGCTCCACAACCCCCCTGCAGGTGTTCAAGGCCAGGTTGGATGAGTCCTTAAGTGACCTGTACTAGTGGGAGGTGTCCCTGCCTATGGCAGGGGGTTGGAACTGGCTGATCCTTGAGGTCCCTTCTAACCTTCCCATTCTATGATTTGCAGGACCCAGCAAGCTGCCATTCCAAATGGGTCCATCCCCTTGCTCAGTGTCACACTGGCAGGTGCCCAGGAAGATCCCCAAGCCAGAAGCAGGTCTGGAAGATGAGAGCAAGGGGAAAAAAAAAACAGTTCCCATAATGGGAATGGGAATCCCCAAGGTCATGACATGTCCCACACCAAGCAGGGGTGATGTCCACCAAGCAGGTCAGTGGCATCCTGCACCCCCAAGCCCAGCCATGCCTATGACCTTCACGCTTCAGACTGCTGCACCTCCCCAAGACCTACCCAAACGCTTCCTTCCCGAGCTGCAAATCAAGCCATTTATTTTTCAGGACTTGAAGGCAGGGGTGAAGGGGAGAGGGAGGGGAACCCAATTCATTTAACATTCGAAATGTTAAACTGCTCAAGAAGTTCTTTGATCTTTTGAGGTTTTGCTGCAAAGGGAACACCCTTTCCCCATTGGTTTACTGAGTCACGCTTATTACTTCAATGCAGAAATATCCTTTATGTCAAGTGTATAAATATCCAGCTCTAAGCTTCAGAAGCCTTTTCCTTTTTTCTTTCTTTTTTTTTTTTCCCTGTCTGTCTCTTTTTTTCTTTTTTTTTTTTTTTTTTTTTTTTAATTAAAACAATACAANTTTTTCCCTCTCAGAGGAGCCTGTTTCATGCTCTCCCAGAGCCTGCCGAGCTCTCCCTCGCTGTGGCTTCCCAGCAGCAAATCTGGGTACTGTGCATGGGTGCCTCCAGAAAAGTGGCTCCCCAAGGAGCACCCTGCCCTGGTAACCTCTTCATCATCCCCAGATTTCTTGCAGCCTAACAGAGAGCAAGAGGAAGGTGGTAGAAGAGCCAGCTTGGCATTGCAGCTGTTTCTCTGGGAGAAGCTCAGGGTGCTCCTGTCACAGGGATCTCTGCTGGGATGTGCATCTCTTCTCCCAAGGAATGAGTGGTAGGGCAGAGGAGATGGCCTCAAGTTGTGCCAGGGGAGGTTTAGGTTGGATGTGAGGAACAATTTCTTCCCCAAAAGGGTTGCCAAGCGCTGGGCCAGGCTGCCCAGGGCAGTGGTGGAGTCCCCGTCTCTGGAGGGGTTTCAGTGCCATGTAGATGTGGTGCTGAGGGCCATGGTTTGGTGGTGCCCTGGCAGTGCTGGCTTATGGTTGGACTCAATGATCTGAAAGATCTCTTCCAACCAAAATGCTTCAGTGATTCTACGTAGAAGCTGCCCCAAAAGCCAGGTTTGGGCAGTGGTTGTACAAACAGGCATTTGCCTGCTGAGCCCCAGACCTCCTACGTTTTCTGCCCACATCCCTGGCACCTTCTGGCCATGGCTCAGGTTCAAAGTGGCCACAGGTGCAGAGGAAAGCCCTCGGGCAGGGCCCCGGCTGGCACACGATGCCACTGGCACCCACAGGCCCGCCACCCAGACCTCCCACAGGAGGGTCTGGAGCCAGGCTGCTCCTTCCCAGCTGCCCCACAACTTGGCCTAGAGCTACGTCTGCAGAGGAGCTTGTTTAGACAGTACTGATGGCAGGCAAGTCGCAGCTTGAGCAGCAGTGCTGGGGCTGGCTGGCAGCAGCCTCCCCCAGGAGCCTGTCTGCTTGCTGCTGTGGGGAAAGAGGCAGCATCCCCCCTGTGCCCCAGCTCAGCCCTGCCAAGTGGGGGGCAGTAGCCACCTGCCTTGGTTTGGCTTCCAAGCAAGGTGGCAGACCCCAAGGGAGAGTGGGTGAGGCTGTGCCAGGGCCATGGGCCGTGCCAGGCATCCTCAAACCCCTTGAGTTCTGAAAGCCTCCCCAGTATTCAGCACACTATGAGCCCCACTCAGGCCTGAGCACCCTCAGCAGCTGATTCCTGACAGCTCCCCAAAACACAGCAGCTTTCCCTCTCTGGAAGACTTGCCAAGGCCAAAAGTTTTATTTAGGACAGCTGTCCCCTGCCCAGCTCTCAATGCAGGCTCAGGCTGGATGCTCCCTCTCACCAAGCCTGGAGCTACCTCAGCCACCAATCCAGAGCATCACCAAGTAGATCCCTGCCCAGCTCTCACTGCAGGCCCAAGGTGGGTGCTCCCTCTCACCAAGCTTGGAGCTACCTCAGCCACCAATCCAGAGCATCACCAAGTAGATCCCTGCCCAGCTCTCCCTGCAGGCTCAGGTTCGTTGCTCCCTCTCACCAAGCTTGGAGCTACCTCAGCCACCAATCCAGAGCATCACCAAGTAGATCCCTGCCCAGCTCTCCCTGCAGGCTCAGGTTCGTTGCTCCCTCTCACCAAGCTTGGAGCTACCTCAGCCACCAATCCAGAGCATCACCAAGCAGATCCCTGCCCAGCTCTCAGTCCTGCCTCCCCAAATGAGGAATCACATCAGGAATGACAACCTGACAACCTTTGCAACAAGCAGAGACCTCTGGGCAGAGGGATAAGAGCTTGTGCCATGTCACAGCTCGCTCAGGGACATTTGCCCACTCTGTGCCCACCATTCCTCTGCAGCACAGACCAGCATGGTGGGCACACACTGACATCAGCCTCTCCTGCTAGGTGATGTTTTGGATGCTTTTGCTGGCAGTGGCACTTCCACCTGCCCTGCCCTGCCCTGGCACCCACTGCTCCAGGTGGACCCTGCTCCATCCCCAGCCATGCTGCTGGGTCTGCTGGCTGACAGCTCTCCCTGTGCCCCTGCCTGGCATCCTGCTGTGGAAGAGGGTGTGCTCTTTCCTTTTTTTCCCTTCCCTTCCCCCCCCCGAAGGAGGTCACACCCTCCACTTACATAACCAGCAGCCAGCTCTCAGCAAAGCAAACAAACTTGACATTCACATAACCTGCCGTGCTCTCTCCAGCAGGGATTATTAAGTCATTAGAGTCTGTTAGCAAATTTTCCCAAATACCTTCTGCTTCTTCCCAGGGGCACCTTGATGGTTAATGATCCCAAACTGCTGCCTGGGCTTCAGCTCACCCACTCCCAGCTCAGCAACCTGCTCCAGTAGCCCTCAGAGGGTGGAGGGGGGTGTGGTGGGATGACAGAATGGTAGGGTTTGGAAGGGACCTCCAGAGATCATCCAGTCCAACCCCTCTGCCAAAGCAAGATCACACAGGAACACATCCAGGACAGCTCTGAAAGCCTCTAGGGAAGGAGACTCCACAACTCCTCTGGGCAGCCTGCTCCAGGGCTCCAGCACCCTCGCAGTCAAGAAGCTTCTCCTGGCATTGAGGTGGAGCTTCCAACATGCCAGTTTGTGCCTGGTGCTCCCCATCCTATCACAGACACCACTGAGAAGAGCCTGTCCCCTTCCTCTTGGCACCCCTCCCCTCAGATACTGCCAGACATTGATAAGCTCACTCTCAGGAGCTACCTTTAAGAAACACCTCCATAAGGGTGGTGGACTGGAATGGGAGAGACTCAGCAGGGTGAGGGGAGGAGAGGGTGGGCAGGTGGCTGCAGCCAGGGGAGGGGAAGGGGCGATGTGCCCACTCTCAGCAGGGTGATGATGCTCCATCCTGCCTGGGTCACACACACACACACACACACACCCTGCTGTTCTCCTCGGCTGAGCTGGCAGCCCGGGGCAGTATTTCTACCAGGTAAGTGTATTGCCTAACTGGAGACAGAAGCAAAAATAATCATAAAAGAACCAGTCAGGCAGGCCAGTTAAGTAGCAAGGAGATAGATAGGTTTCACCCACCTGCAGCTGGCTTGCCCTCTCGTTCTCAGGCTGAGCAGCCTGCGTGGCAACAGCCCTGCTGGCAGCAGCCAGACTGCAGGCTGCCCCTGCCCTCCCCTGGCCCCAGAGCCACCACACAGAAACCACAGAACCACACAGAGGCACACAGGCTGGCAAAGCCCCTCAGGAGCCTCAAGCCCAACCTAGGACCCTGCTCTACAAGACCCACCTGAAACCATCTCCCCAAGCACCACATCCAAACCACCTGACACACCCCCAGGGTGGATGACTCCACCACCACCTCCCTGGGCAGCTCATTCCGCTCCCTGACCACTCTCTCCCTGAAAAACTTTTTGCTAATGTCCAATCTGAACCTCCCCAGCCTCAGCTTGAGGCCATTCCCCCTTCTTCTGTCTCCAACTACCTGTGAGCAGAGCCCAGCAGCAGCCTCTCCACAATGTCCCTTCAGGTAGCTGTAGACAGCAATGAGCTCTGCCCTCAGCCTCCTCTTCCTCAAACTAAATGGCCCAAATAAAACTCCCATAAAACTCAGATTTATTCTCCAGACCTCTCACAGCTTCCTTGCCCTCCTCTGGACCTGCTCCAGCCCCTCCACATCTCTCTTGCATTGCAGTGCCCAAAGCTGAACACAGCACTCCAGCTGTGGCCTCACCAAAGCCTCACCAAGGGCACAATCACCTCCACTCTGTCATGTCCAACCCCTCATCATTTCTGAGTGCCTGTAAACCCAGCTGCAATCACAAACTGGCAGCTGCCAAGCAGGAGCTGTGCATAGGAGCAGATGAGCTGACACTTGGGTCCCCATGACCCCACAGCCCCAAAAGCCTCTGCACAGAGGTGGGGAGGCTGTGAGCTGTACCCTGAGCCACCTTTCTTTTTTGCTGCCCTGGAGAGCTGCCTGGTTTCCCAGGCAAGTGCAAGCACCTCGGTGATGTTGGCAGACACCAGACCTGCCTTTTCTTGAAACCATCTCCCTTGATGTGATGCCCTGCAGGTCTGGAGCCTGGGGCAGGGATCCTGTGGCCGTGGGGGTGGAGGGGAACGCCTTTGCTTTGGGAGTTGTGCTGGCTCCCCCCGGGAGGGGCTGCAAGATAGGGAGAGCAACCCTGATACAGGCTCTGATCTTCCCACCCCAGCCTGCAGCTACTCAGATCCATGGCTGGGCTGTGATCACAGAATGGTAGGGGTTGGAAGGGACCTCTGAAGAGGTCCAAGCCCTCTGCCAAAGCAGGATAGCCCAGGCCAGGCCACACAGGAATGCATCCAGGTGGGGCTTGAAAGCCTCCTGAGAAGGAGACTCCACAACCTCCTTGGGCAGCCTGCTGCAGGGCTCCAGCACCCTCACAGCAAAGAAGTTTCTCCTCACGTTGAGGTGGAACTGTCTATGTTCCACTTTGTGTCCACTGCCCCTTTTCCTACCACAGGACACCACTACAAAGAGCTTGAGTCCTTCTTCTTGACACCCACCCCTCAGATATTCATAAGATCTTCCCTCAACCTTCCCTTCTCCAGGCTGAACAGCCCCAGGTCTCTCAGCCTTTCCTCATCAGATAGATTCTCCAGTCCCTTAATCATCATGATGCCAGAGATGGGTTTACAGGTGGGACCTAAGCCTGCTTGGGCTGGGTCCACCCCACAGCCCCCAAGACACTCAGTGGAGCCCTTGTATCACATCCCCTGGCAGGGACCAGTGGTCCCCAGGTGCAAGCACCCCCAAAAGAGGCAGGAGGACCAAGGAACCAGCAAGTCCCAAAGTTGCTCTTGGAAGGAGATTTGTCACATAAGCCTGTTTGCTTCCAAAATAAATCTCCCTCTAAGGCAGGTAAATCTCAGGCAGGATCTGTAAGATACCCTAATGTGGCATTAAGCTGAAGTTAAGGTTATATTCCTCCAGGGATGCCAGATGGGATTTGCTTTCCTTGAAGACAGGACACGTATTTCAACTCTAATGGGTTGATGGAGCCCCTTTTTATCTTGTAAATATGAATGAGGAAAGGGGGAGCTGTTAAATAAATGGAGGGGTTTTACCTGAACCTTTTTCCCTGTCGTTGGCTTGGGCTCTGTTAAAGACCTTTTGTTTTCTCAGCGGAGAACTCGCTCAATCATTCAGAGAGGGAACTAAATGCCTTTTGAGAACATAACCTTTATTTTCCAGATAAATGGTTCACTCAGAGCAATTTGCATGTGGGAAGCTAGTAGAGAGCACAGGAGGGGAGAGAGGGAAAAAAAAGAAAAGTAGTATTTAAAACCCAATAGCAGTGTAGGTCATGATACAAACGTCTGTGGCACAGATGACTTCTCTTCAGGTTGGGAAGTTAGGGAGCTCAGGGCAACTGGAAAGGGTTGGGGAGGGTTTGTGCAGCAGCTCTGCTTGGGGCTGAGCAGGTAGATGGGGGAGTGAACTAATCCATACTGGTCCAGATGACAGGGGCTGGGTGCTGTGAAGATAGAGTCAAGCAGACAATAAGCTCTGCAGATGGTTCTCATTGACCAAGGCTCACTCTGCAGCCTCCCTCCCAAAGGCAACCCCATCCCAGCCCCTCTCTCACCTTCTCTCTCTGTCTCTTCCCAATGTTGATAGCACCAGAAGTGTCCCAGTCCCTGGTAGCTGCCACGCAGGTCCCAGTGGCACTCAGCCACCTGTGCCTGAGGAAGGGAGTCTGCTAAAGTTCAATTCCCTCAGCAATGCCAACCGAGGGAGGTGTTGCAGCCACAGCAACAGTGAGGGACAGACCTCTGAATCCCAGTGGCTTAGAGAATTCGAGAATTGTTTTGGTTGGAAAAGACCTCTAAGATCATTGAGTCCAACCCCTGCAAGATCATTGAATCAAACCCCTCCAAAACCATTCAGTCAAATCCCTCCAAGGTCATGGAGCCCAACCCCTCCAAAACCATCGAGCCTCACCTCTCCAAGATCACTGAGCCCAACCCCTCCAAAATCATTGAGTCCAATCCCTCCAAGGTCATTGAGCCCAATCCCTCCAAAATCACTGAGTCCAACCTCTCCAAGATCATTGAGTCCAGTCATGAACCCAACACCAGCATGGCCATCAAGCCTTGTCCCAGAGTGCCATGCCCACATGTTTCTTGCACACCTCCAGGGATGGTGACTCCACCACTTCCCTGGGCAACCTGTTCCAGCCCCTGACCACTCTTTTCCTTCCAGCAGTTCCCCTAAAACCTTCCAAATCAGAACAGCCCCAAACTTCTCAGGGTGGCTCCTTACCCACCTATATAAGCTGAAAATGAACCTTCTCATCCAAATCATCTCCTGCAGACCAGAATTACTGCCCCCCAGCCTTCCAGGGGTCTGCACACCATGAATCGTCAACCACAACCACCTCCTCCGAAGTGAAAAAAGACCCTTTAAGGCATCAGTCCCCCTGCTCCAGCTTCTCTGCCTGCTCTCTGGTGAAGGAGACAGAGCCAGGGCCCTGGGAAAGGCTCTGGAAGCCGCTAGGAGCAGCTGCAGCAGAGCCTGGTGCCAACTCCAGCTGCTTGTTAATTAGGGTAACATGTTGTCTCATGTAGGCACCTCCGCGAAGACGCTGTATTAGCTTGATAAGTATTTAACACTTGGCACCGGGGGGAAATTTCCACTTGGCATTGAGAGAGGGCACAGGCAGGGCACGGGGTGGCACGGGCCAGGAGATGGCTGAGGATCTGACCGTGGTTCGCGCTGCTGGCAGCGGCGTCGGGCAGGAGGTGAAGCTTTTGTAGCCTTTGCCATCCCACTGGGAGATTAAAGGCCAGGGCTGGCCCTGCTACAAAGCCCAGCACTGCTCTGGGTTTAATGGTCCCTGGAGCTCTGGTGCCTTTCTTCAGCAAGCTTTGCTTGCTTGCTCTGCGTGACCAGCCCGCTGAGCTCACCTATTGTGCGGCACCGGAGGAACCCTGCAAACACTCTTTTGGGTCACAAGACATCTTCATCCCCAGGGCTGCCTTCCTCACCCTGGCAGAAAGGGCCTGACACATGCCTGGAGATTGCAAGATGTCCTCAGAGCCAAGGGAAACAGGAGTTGAGCCCCAGCCCCTCTGAGCAGCTCTGCAGAAAAATAGCTGTTGATGCAAAAGACACCTTTCAGTAAGCAGAGTTCTCTCCAGCAGGGCCAGGCTGGATTCAATGATCTCAGAATTCTGAGTGGGGGGTGTGGGGGTGAACAGACCCTTCTTGGCCCCCAGGGTTCATCCCAGCCACACAGGTCTTGCTTTGAGCTAGGACAGAACTAATCCTATTCAGTCTGGGGAAGAGGAGGCTGCATGGAGACCTTCTCACTCTCCCTCCCTGAAAGGAGGTTACAGTGAGGTAGGAATTGGTCTCTTCCCCCAAGTAACAAGTGACAGGAGGAGAGGAAACAGCCTCAGGTTGTGCCAGGGGAGGTTTAAGTTGGGCATTAAGAAAAATTCTTTATTGAAACAGTGATCAAGCCCTGGAAGAGGCTGCCCAAGGCAGTGGTGCAGTCCCCATCCCTGGAGGTATTCAAAAAACCATGGCACTTGTGGACATGGTTTAGTGGTGCTGGGTTAGAGGTTGGACTCAATGATCTCAGAATTCTGGGTGGGGGCTGTGGGGTTGAACAGACCCTTCTTGGCCCCCAGGGCTCATCCCAGCCACACAGGTTCTGCCTTGAGCTAGGACAGAACTAAGTCTATTCAGTCTGGGAAAGGGGAGGCCGAGTGGAGACCTTCTCCCTCTCTACAATTCTCTGAAAGGAGGTTGCCCTGAGGTTGGAGTTGGTCTCTTCCCCCAAGTAATGAGTGACAGGAGGAGAGGAAACAGCCTCAAGTTGTGCCAGGGGAGGTTTAAGTTGGGCATTAAGAAAAGTTCTTTATTGAAACAGTGATCAAGCCCTGGAACAGACTGCCCAAGGCAGTGATGCAGTTCCCATCCCTGGAGGCATTCAAAAAAACCATGGCACTTGGGGACATGGTTTAGTGGCCATGGTGGTGCTGGGTTGGAGGTTGGACTCAATGACCTCAGAATTCTTTTCTTCCCACCAAAACAATTCTATGATTCTTTAGCAACCCTTGACAGCTTTTTACTAGCTGGGGTGAGGAAGCTGGCTGCAGCCCACTGAGTGCTCCCCAAGCCTTGCAGAGGACCATGGACAGCTTAGCAACACTCCCTCTTTGTTTCACTACCAGGTCACATTGGTGTTTTCCAGGCACTTGAGTGCAGATCAATCTTTTGCCTGCCTCAGAATCAGTGTTCCTGAGCCAGCTGTTAGCACAGGGTAGGTGAGTCAGGCACAGAAGCATTTCTGCCTCGTACCCTCAAGGTCTGAGATACAGAACTCACCTGAGCCTCCTGCGTGTGGTCCCACTTCAGGGTTTTCACAAACACCATTAGCAATCCACCAGCCAGTTCAGTAGCAGCCCACAGCCAAAGCTGTCACCTCCTCTTCAGTGCCCCAGCTTGGGAAAGCAGCCCCAGCACCTGGGAAAGGCTGAGGCAGCCTCTGCTCACTCCATGCAGGGGATGCAGCAGTCAGGGATGCTGAGGAGGGGTTTGTCCCTCACCCACCACACTTGTGTCACTCTCAGCAGGTTGGCTGAGCACAAATTTGTCCTTTCTCGTGGCTGGGCAGCAGCTCCATGCTAAGTCCACCACCTTCCTGGTGATGGGAAGGTGGTGGCTCCAGGAAAAGGAGTGAGGCTGCTCTGCTGTGCCAAGGGATGGGCATCTTCTCCTCTCAGCTGGACCTGCAAACACCCACACGAGGACCTGGCTTCAAGATCTGGCTCCATGCACCCCCACAAGCTCCTGCACCTCAGAGCTTGGGGGGCACTCTGTGTGGGCTGAGGCTGCTGAGCAGAGTTCAACTCACCCAGGGGCCGCTGGACACCACACACCAGCAGTTGAGACACACCCCCCCAAATCTCTGTGCAGCCAAGCAACCTGGCCCTCCCTTCAAGCCGTCTGCCCCAGAGCTCCCCCACAGAGCAGCCCTGGGCTTGCCTCCTCTTGCCTTGCAGCTCTGGTGGGTTATGAGAGGGGATGTTTTGTTGATGGGTGGGGCTGGTTACAGCTGGAGGTTTGTCTGTTCAGTCCCTTTGATCCCCCAACTCATCTCTCTACCCCATCTCCTCTCTCTATAACCCCATGGAATGTAACTCCATCCTTTCCAGCATGATGGCATTTCACCCTCCTGCACACTGGGCTGGTGCTGGGGAATAGGTTTTAATGCTTAGAGGTGATGTGAGGGGCTGCAGGTTCCTTCATTCATCCAGTTGCAAGCCAGCAGCAACCCCAGTGAGCAGAACACAGAATGGTTTGGGTTGGAAGGAACCTTCAAGATCATCCAGTTCCAGCCCTGTTCCCATGAGCAGGGACACCTCCTACTAGCCCAGGTTGTTCAATGCCTTATCCAACCTGGCCTTGAACACCTCCAGGATGGGGGCAGCCACAACCTCCCTGGCCAACCTGTGCCAGTGTCTCCCCACCCTCTCTGTAAAGAATTCCTTCCTAATCTCCAGTCTCAATCTCTCCTCTTCCAGCTCAAAGCCATTGCCCCAGCATGGACCCCACTGCTAAGTCAGGCTGTATGGGCAGCAGAGGTAGAAGTGCTCCTTGTGCATCCTTCATCTCTGCCACCACTCTGCCCTGGTGTGACACCACAGCTCTGCTGCTCCTGGTTGCCTGTGGCCATGGAAAATATCAGAGTATAACTTCATTAGGGCTCTGTCCTATAATGAGGCTGGAACTAGCCCGGGGCTCCAGAAGCCTTTAGCAGGGAGAACATGGCCTGAGCCATCCACACACCTCAGTGTCCTTATCCAGACTTCACAGAATGCCAGTTTGGAAGGGACCTCAAGGATCACCTGGTCCAACCTGTTCAGGTGATGGTGTAGTTGAAATGAGCTGCCCCAGCACCCTGGCAAGTTGAGTCTTCAAACTGGCCCGTGTAGGGGCCTCCACTGCTGCCCTTGGGAGATGATTCCATGCAGGGGACTCCACTGCTGCCCTTGGGAGATGATTCCATGCAGGGGACTCCACTGCTGCCCTTGGGAGATGATTCCATGCAGGGGACTCCACTGCTGCCCTTGGGAGATGATTCCAGTGTCCAACTGCTCTCAAGGTGAGAGATTTTCTCCTGGAGTCCAGTGGGAATCTCCCCAGCAGTAACTCATCCCCATCACTCCCCATTTTCTCCTTGGTACTCCTTCTGAAAGGGAGACTCTGCCTTCCTGCAGCCACCCTTTATGTGCTGGTCCATGCTAACCAGGTCTCCCCTCAACCTTCTCTTCTCAAGGCTGAGCAACCCAGCTCTCTCAGCCCTTCCTCACAGGGCAGATCTTCCAGCCCTCTGATCATTATCATAGCCCTTCTCTGGACACATCTAAACTTCATTCAACTCAGAAATGCCACAGCAGAGTAACAACAACCCAAGTGCCAAGTCCCACGAGCCAGGACCGCACGTGGAGGGGAGAACCTCCCCGTGGCTCACTGTTTGAGCCACACCAGAGAGAAAAATCCCATTGGCACGACCTAGGAAGGAGCTGTCAGGCTCCAGCTCTGCACTGAGGAGATTAGCCCAGTGAGCCTCTGTTTGCTTTCTTGGCTTTAAAGCACGCAAAAGCCCAACAAAACAGACTTTGTTTACTGCTCGTGCCCTAAACCGCTTAGGCAGTGGGAGATGAGCTGGAAGCTTAAACCAGCTGCAGAGTTAGAGCCAGATGTGGCTTCAGCTGGCCGAGTTAGGCACCTCTGAAACCTGAGGGTTATTAATGAAGGGGCTTGCTGAACCATAACGAGCTGGTGTAATTACCTCTGCCTCAGCATCCCCAGCTCCTGCTGCGGAGAGTGGCTGGGCTGGGAGCGCCCAGCATAGCGGACGTGGGGTCTGGTGGGGGTGAGTGAATAGGTGAAGGTCACTGCCCATGATGACAGCTCTGCAGCTCTGACTGGGGAAAGATAACAAACCATCAGGGGTCACCACGGATAGGAGATGAAAAGGCTCCAGGAGCGAGGGACAGTGGTGTGTGAAGGGAGATGTCTCCTCCCCAGTGACAAGCTCTTGGTCAGAGCCCTCCTGTTCCAAGGATGCTCCAGCACCAAGGATGTTCCAGCACCAAGGATGCTCCAGCATCAAGGATACACCAGCACCAAGGATGCTCCAGCACCAAGGGACTAGCCACAGTTGCACACCACCAAGATACATCTCTGCAGGGTAAGCATTGGCCAGGAGGCTCCTTTTCCACATCCCAGATGTTCCTTTCCAAGTTTCCTTTCCAAGACCAGTGCAAGCAGCACAAAGGAGGGTTTTACTCCACCCAGAGCACCCCCACTAAATCTTTTTCTCCAATGCCCACTCCACTGCTCAACCCCAGATGAGCACTGGGGAAGCAACACTGAAGCTGCAGGCAACCAAGAGCCCAGAGCAATAGGAATGGAAAAGCTACAGACCCTAAGGACAAGAAAGAAGTCTACTCCAGGCCACTGTGCTGCTGCTGACCAGGAAGAGCAAGCACAGCATCCAGGAAGGAATCAAACAAAGGATGGCATCTAGGAAGGGCTCACAGAGCAGGGTGGTTGTGCAGAGGACCTGGTGACCCTTCCCAGCAGGAGCAGATCCACCTCCTCCTCCCCTCTTTCCCTCCAGGCACAGCCCTGACGGCTGGAAGTCAGCGCCTGGCCAAGGGAAAGGCTTGGCTGGGAGCTTTTCACACCTGGTTTTGTCTCTCCAAGTTTCACACCACTGAATAGCTGTGACCTCGGGAGGGAAGTGTATCAGCTCCATTTCCCAAATATCAGCAAATTGTGTGAGAGAAAGAGATATGCTAGGAGGGCAGGCTGCTCAAACCATTACCATCCTTCTTAGTACCACTTAGCTGAACTGTTAAAAAGATCCAGGGCTCCCAAAGACAATTAAGCTCAAGGGAAGCCATAAATCTCAATAAACATCAGGCCAAGTTTTCTTCACTGCTTGAAACAACAGATATAATTTCATTGGTTACTGAGCTCATGCTCCCAAAGGGATTGCAGATAAAAAGCCACTTATTCAAAACACCAAAGCCAGGCTTCTCCTGTCTCTCAGGCTACCGAGGGGTCAGATTTCCCAGCATGGGAACATGTGCCCCGTGGTCTGCAGAGGTGGAGTTTGACTGGAGAAAAACCTTTGCAGATTTATGGTGTCTGCAGCACGCTGCTGTGACCTGCTGACAAGGTCAGGCTGGAGCACCTGCCCGTGAAGGTGACCCTGCCCAAGGGGATGAAACCATCCCATGGGAGGGGACCAGGCTGCTGGAGGCAGACTTCCATCCTTGGGCAGGACGTGGACCACAGGGAGGTGGTGGAGCATTGGTTAGACCACACCTTGAGTGCTGTGTCCAGTTCTGGGCCACTCAGTTTAAGAAAGCTGCTGAGGTGCTGGAAGGTGCCCAGAGAAGGGCAGCAAGGCTGGGGAGGGGCCTGGAGCACAGCCCTGTGAGGAGAGCCTGAGGGAGCTGGGGGTGTGCAGCCTGCACAAGAGGAGGCTCAGGGCAGAGCTAATTGCTCTCTGCAGCTCCCTGAAGGGAGCTTGTAGCCAGCTGGGGTTGGGCTCTGCTGCCAGGCACCCAGCAACAGAACAAGAGGGCACAGCCTCAAGCTGTGCCAGGGCAGGTTCAGGCTGGAGGTTAGGCAGAAGTTCATGACAGAGAGAGAGATTGGCATTGGAATGGGCTGCCTGAGGAGATGGCTCCCTGGAGGTGTTTGAGAGGAGGCTACATGAGGCATTTAGTGCCAGGGGTTAGTTAATTAGAAGGTGTTAGGTGATAGATTGGACTCCATGATCTCAGAGGTCTTTTCCAACCTGGTTAATTCTGTGATTCTGTGACCTGATGGAGTCCTCCCCACTTCTCTCACCTTTTACTTAATTCAGTTCCACATGAGGTGAGGTGAATGTGGATCTCTGCTCTGGGTCCCCAGGAAATGAAGTCCTGCACGACCAAGGCTGGAAGGAAGATGCTCTGTATCTCAGAGCCAGGTACCACCCTTGCCTTCTCTATGATTATTGTCTGTGACTGTGATCTCCATCATGCTTGAGGAGCCTGAATAAGCAACCCGGAGAAAATCAGCTCTCCTGGCTGTCCCAGGAGCAACCTGGCAGCTCACCCTCGTGCCCTCTACTCAGCCCAGCACCAGCCTACTCTACCCGCATGCTTCTCACTGCAGAGACCAAAGCACTTCCCATGCCCATGCCCATGCCCACACCAAGGAAACATTCACCAGCCCCAAATCTCCATGCCAGCCTTGCAGGATTTTTTGGGGTTGTTTTTTTCCTGGCAGGTTTTGCATTCAGGGGGCTGGGGCCCCTCTTTTGACAGCTGCCTGCAAGGTCTCTCCGTTCGCCAAGTGCTGCTTCCCTGCGCTTTGATTTAAGTTCTTGCCTGCTTCTTTGTATTGATTTCTCTCAGATGTATTTTATGGGGAATAAGCACTCAAACCAGAAGGTCAAGACCTCCTGCCTTGTGCACAGCATAGTAATGGATGAGCTCCTTCTCACGCTCGCTGCCTCTCCTCCATCCCCACTTCTCTCACCTTTTATTTAATCCACTGCCAAACGTGCTGAGGTGAGGGGCAGCAAAGGCACCAACGTGTGAGGCTTCTCTGCTCTGGATGCTTAACTCGATGAGCCAAGCAGAGGAGGGCTTCAGGAGGGCTGTTTTCTCTTTTCAGGAGCTTCAGCTGTAAGAATTTCTCCCACCTGGCAGGGATGATGGGAGGGAGTCCCTGGCTCTGGGCACCCCTAGCAGCCCAAGCTCTGCAAGAAAGGCAACAACCCAAAGCCACATACACTGCTGTCTTCTCCCTGCTCAGCCTCTGAAACCCTGAGGACTCATCCACCATCTGTCTCTGGGGTCTCCTTGATTGCTGGGCAGTGCTTTAAGAACCTCAGAGGGCATTAAGAACTGCATTTCACTCTTGGCAAGCATCCTGTCACCATTTAGGGCCTGAAAGCTGGAGGTAGTAGAAGCAACCCAAACCTAAACTCTTCTGCCCAAGCTAGACCCATCTGGACAATCCCAGAGTGCTCCATAAGACGGTAGCAATTTTGTCCTGATGATTTCCTTTGCTGTCTGAGTCCAAATGCATCCAAACAGCCCAGGGAAGGCTCTTCTGCTGCAAATCCAACCTCAGAAGCAGCAGAGCCATGTGAGGTCTCAAGGGACTGCCTGATCTATCAACGTTTCCAGCCCAGTGATTTATCAGCATCCACGATGTGTGCTCTGGAGTTGTGCATCCAGCACAGCTGGAGGAGACCTTGGCCCTGCACTGCTGGTGCCCTAGTTAAACCCCCAGCCTGCAACAAGACCCAAGGTAAGTCTCCACCAGAGAGCCTCAGACTCAGATGGGTTGGGGTTTATTTTATTTTCCCTCAGGTTGGGGTTTATTTTATTTTCCCCCTTTGTTGGTAAACAAACCATCTGTGCTGCCTACTGCCAGCATCAGGTTTCCCCAAATTCCTGACTCCAGACTGCTGCAGTAAGGACACTGTCACACAACTGAGGAATCCAACAGCCCTCATGTGCAATCTAGAGGCGATCTTAGAGGTCTTTTCCAACCCAAACGACTCTGATTCTATGATGCAGTAAATTGGCATTAGAGCAGTGCTGGCTGCTCTTGTGCAAAGCCATCAAGTTCTAACCTTTCCACTGCTGGGCCTGAATGTCCTGTTCTGAGGTCTGAGTTTTTAGGACACTTTAGGAATCCAATTCCAAGCAGCCCCTGTGAAGAAGTTTTGATTCTGAGCTGCACCAGAACAGCAGAGGCCGATAAGTGTTCATCACAGCTTGGCTCTCCTTCTCCTTCCTCTGGCAATCTGCCATCAAGGAGCTGATGCTGGGTCCCAATGCATGAACAGAGAAGGTACCTACAGAGCTGACCTACTGCTAGTGGGGCCTTGTGCTGCCAGGGCACTGAGCCCAAGTGCTGAGCAGCTCAGTGCCAGCTCGGGCATAGCATGGCACAAACGTGGCGCTGTGGCTTTTCCCTCTCTAGAGCACAAGCAGGTTCTGCTCCTCCCACCCAGGCTGTGCTCCACAAAGTCAAATCTGAATCAGCAGGAGCCTAGCTGGGGAGTCAGACTTTGGAAGGCAGCCCTCCCCCTCTACACTGGAGGGAGAAAAAAAATCATTATTGTTTTTCCCAGCGAGTGCAAAGCTCGTTTGCAACTGAAACCTGAGCTTCCCATCCCACCACTGTGCTTCCAGGAGCTAGAGCCTGCAGAAGACCAAATACTTTGAACCTCTGGCTAAGACCATTAGAGTTGCTTAATTTCCTTTATGTCCACCTGTTTCGGTTCAGCTCAGTTGCTTCTGTCCCAGACAAGACATTTGGCTCTTCTAAATAAATCTTATAGCCCATTTGGATTAAAGACTTTCTTGATGCAGCCTCTGCATCTAATCCCTTCTGATTTGCATCTCAAAGACATTGGAGTTAAACCCAAGTAAGAACCACAGGCAGAGTGCTTGGAATTGCTGGGCTGTGTGACCCACTCACGAGGTCCCACGTGGATAGTGGTGCTTTTGTTTCTCCTTTATCACCAGCTCCAGCCTCCTGATGGGCTGTGGTCACAACCAGGCACCCTCCAGGCCTTTCCAGGCAGACAGGGTGCAAACATAATTGACTGATTTTGCTTCTTGTCCAAGGCTCAAGTCTTGCGCCCTGCAAACTGGGAATGCTGCAGAGGAAGTGTGAGATGCACCTTAGGGAGCCTGGCACAAGAGATGCTGCTAGGTGATGGAGGAGATGGGTGACAAACACCATCCCAGCTCAATCAGGTTCAGTGTCCCTCTGCTCATTAGCTCTTAATAGGTATTTTTCACACCAAGGGGGAGCTGAGAGCCTCTGCTCAGGTAGCAGTGCTTGTGAGCAATGATGAGAGCACATTGATCAACATGAGAGGCTGCACTCACAGGGCTGGTGGAATCAGTGAATTTTGCTTCTGTTAGAACAGACCTCTAAGATCATTAAATCCAACCATCACCTAAGTCTAACCAAGTCTGGTGCTAAACCATGCCCCTCAGCACCACATCAATGGAAGAAGAATGTGGAACTGTTGGAGTGTGTGCAGAGGCAGGCCCTGGAGATGATCAGGGAGCTGGAGCACCTCTTCTGGGGACAGGCTGAGAGAGTTGGGGCTGTTCAGCCTGGAGAGGAGAAGGCTCTGGGGAGAGGTGGGAGCAGCCTTCCAGTACCTGAAGTGGGCTGTAGGAGAGCTGGGGAAGGACTTTTGACAAAGGCTGGGGGTGACAGGATGAGGGGAAAGGGATTAAAGCTGCAAGAGAGGAGGTTTTGACTGGAGATTAGGAAGAAATTCTTTCCTGTGAGGGTGGGGAGGCCCTGGAACAGGTTGCCCAGGGAGGTTGTGGATGTCCCCTCCCTGGAAGAGTTCACAGCCAGGCTGGACAGAGCCTTGAGCAACCTGGGCTGGCAGGAGGTGTCCCTGAGGCTGAAACTGGATGATCTTTCAAGTCTCTTCCAACTGCTATAATCTCTGTGTCTTTCCAACACCTCCAGGGGTGGAGCTTCCACCACCTCCCTGAGGAGCCCTGTTGCAGTGTTTGGAAACCCTTCCACTGAAGCAGTTCCTTCTGACACCCAACCCAAGTCCTTCGTGGTGCTTTCCGAGGCGGCTTGGAGCCCTTCTCTGGAAACCGTATCTCTTTTTTTTTTTTTTTTTCCTCTTTGCAGAGAGGCTCTGTCACAGGACTCAGGGTTGCTATTCCTGGCAGTGACGTAGCTGCCTTGCTGCTTCCCAGGCAAATGCTTTTCTTTCCCTTTCCATGTCCCAGGGTACCTGTCTGTGAAGAGCGCCTTGCGAAACGCCTGAAACACGCGCCGAGATCCCCCCGATAAGAGGCTCCCTGCAAGGGTTTCTGCTGTCATGAGGCTGGCAGCAGCCCAGCTGCACCCTCACTGCTGGGCCTGATCTGGCTTTCCCACCAATTTTTCTTACAGGCACTTTTAGGAAGGTGGGAGGGGAAAAAAAAGCAAAACAAAAACGGCTTAGATAATCCTCTAAAAATAACGAAGCAAAAACCTTGCCCCACCACCAGCATGGGATTCAAGAAGGGGTTTCCAGCACAGCCCATCTTGGAAGTGTTTGTGCTGATGGGAACAGCCACTTCCCATTTCCTCATCTCAAAAGCAACAAAATCCTGCCAAAAAAATTCCACAGTTTAGATCATCCTTTAAAAAATAATAAAGCAAAGATTTCCTCCACCACCAGCGCTGCCCAATGCTCCTACCAGATTGGGATTCAAGAAGGGGTTTCTAGCACAGCCCATCTTGGAAGTGTTTGTGCTGATGGGAACAGCCACTTCCCATTTCCTCATCTCAAAAGCAACAAAATCCTGCCAAAAAAATTCCACAGTTTAGATCATCCTTTAAAAAATAATAAAGCAAAGATTTCCTCCACCACCAGCGCTGCCCAATGCTCCTACCAGATTGGGATTCAAGAAGGGGTTTCCAGCACAGCCCATCTTGGAAGTGTTTGTGCTGATGGGAACAGCCACTTCCCATTTCCTCATCTCAAAAGCAACAAAATCCTGCCAAAAAAATTCCACAGTTTAGATCATCCTTAAAAAAATAATGAAGCAAAGCTTTGCTCCACCACCAATGCTGCCCAATGCTCCAACCAGATTGGGATTCAAGAAGGGGTTTCTAGCACAGGATTCAAGAAGAGGTTTCCACCATAGCCCATCTTGGAAGGGCTTGTGCTGGTGGGAACAGCCATGTCCTAATTTCTCGTCTTAAAAGCAACCAAAAACCACAACTTAGATAAAAAAGTGAGGCAAAGCTTTGCTCCAGCATCACCACCAGCATGGAATTCAAGAAGAGGTTTCCAGCAGAGCCCATTGTGGAAATGATTGTGCTGGTGGGAACAGCCACGTCCTGTTTTCTCACCTGAAGAGCAACAAAATACTGGGAAAAAAACACAACTTAGATAATCCTTATAAAAAAGTGAAGCAAAGCTTTGCTCCAGCATCCTCACCAGCATGGAACTCAGGAAGGGGTTTGCAGCAGAGCTCATCACATCCTCCCTTTGGCACCAGGATCCCGAGAGCAGCGGACGCGGCCATGCTGGCAAACCTCTGACCATCCTCCCAAAGGATGTTATTACCTCCTCTGTGTGATGGGAAACTGAGTCACAGAGCAGGTAGGAGGTTTGGATCTCAGCCCTGCAGCTCCTGTGGTTACATCAGAGGAACAGATCCCAGGCACACAGTGGGGTGCAGGCAGGAATCCCAGCTGCTGGGGCACAGCAGACACCCACACTCCCCAATAATGATAATAATTAATGTTGGGGGAGGAAGGGGCAGAGCAGAACTGCCTCAGCCTGAACCCTTACCCAGAAAATCCTCTTCTCTGGGTGAGAACAGCCTCACTTGTTTACCACTGAGGAGCAAAGGGGTAGAAACAAGCTGGACCCAGCAGAGTCTGTCACTCCTTTCACCGCTACCATTGCTTCAGTTCCAGAGGGAGCATCTCCAGAGACACTCCAGAGCCATTAAAAGCCAAATTCATTTCCAGGGCTGCAACCACCTCCCTGTAATACAAGATCTTTTGCAGCTGTGGTTCAGCATGGCACCTGAGAGCTGTGAGGTTAATGACACAGGGCTGTCAGCAGCCTTAATTATATCCCCATTTTTCCATCCCCTGATTAGCTTTAGAGCTCATCTGGTGTCAGAAATTTGGTGCCTTAGCTTTGACAAAAGTGTTTCATTATTACTTAATAAAAGGGCAAAAAGGGAGGGCAGGATTTTGAGCTCTGCCTTGGAAAAGATTTCACTTTTTTAGGTGGTTTTTTTTTTATTCCATCTCCTCTAAACTCCCTAATTTCAGGCACTTTGGGTTACCCCCATTCTCAGTGCCCACCTCCCATTGCCAGGAGTCCATCCATAACCCCC
>VWYK01075425.1:0-21908 GCA_013399775.1 Semnornis frantzii
CACAGTTAGCTGTGCTCTGCCTGCTCTTACACAAGCACTTGATATTCCCTTGCTTGCTTTCATGGCCAAGAATGTGTTTCAGCATTAACAAAACATAGAGGGGATGGGGTGGGGCGAACTCCAGAGAAACCTTTTTAATGTAGTTGGGAACTCTGTCAGTGTAGTTGTCTAAGAAGGCTAAAAAAAGGGGGGGAAAAAAAAAATCTGTGCTGTCTCTGATCTGGAATGCCTGATAGGGAAGTGGTGTCCTAGCTGTGTCCTAGAGGAGAAAGCTGATGCTTCCATCCATCCAACCCTGACTGTTAAATATGCCCACTCTTTTGTCTATTTCAGATCAAATGTGAAAGTATAATAGTGGGACAGCCCTTGGATGGCTGATTACCCTACAACAGCTGTATTTCTTTGGTGATTGAAACAGCCAGATTTCATTAGGTTCTATCTTCAGTTACTTGGAGGGGTTCTCAGGAGACGCACCTATCAGCCTATGCAATAGGAGCTGTAACCCTTTAACAAGAGGTGGTTAAAAGCTACCTTAGGACTTGCACTCAGCAAGTCCAGCTGTCAGCCATCTTACTATCTTTGTTCGCAAGTAGTCCTGCTCCTAACAGTCTTAGTAGTTGGAGTACCCAATGACTGTAAGAGCAAATGGAATTTAGATGAAAGGACTTGTGAGAAAAGGGGGTGTAGGGGGAAAAATGTGCCCTTTGGGTGAGACTTTGGGATCTCCATCTGAGCAACTGAATAGTCAAAGCCAAGCTCTTGAAACTGGAAATACTGGTATTTTGGAAAGCTATCTCATCTCCTAAAGTGACTGCCTTAAAACACAACAGGCAGGAACTCCTTTAGTGAAACAGTCTCTTTGGAAATGGAGAGAGAATTATGAGGATGTTTGATAAAATAAAAAAATACCAAACCATAACATACTAATGCCCAAAAATGTTTGGGCTGACAGGCTACCTAATATCTTGATAAACCAGGTGTTTCTTGTCTTTTTGCTGACGTCTGAGATGTGTGCTGTCCCCAGAAAGACTGTTTTCCCAATTGGGTGGTGGAAAATTGGGGTATTGTGGATCTTCTCTTAAACTTTCTGTTGGGACATTTCCTCCTAATTGTAGTTTGCTCAGCCTCTTACTCCCTCGCTGGCTGTATTTGTCTTGTGCACCCTCCACATGTCATAACCTGTCTGGTACTGCAGAGCAGATGCAGGTAAGTTCTCAATAGGTGTTCCACCAGTGCTGTTGGTGGAATGTTTTTTCATCTGTCTCAACCCCATAGGCATTTAGGTGCAGTCAGAGGGATTCTTAAGGTTAGGCTGGTTGTTAGCCCTGGGGAAGGGGGATATGGTTTCTGCCACCTCCTTACCATGCTGGGAGCTCTGATGGTGTGTGGGCGAGTCTGTCTCATCTTGTTCCATCACTAGCATGTACTGCTGGTCCACTCACTGGTGGGAGAGGGTGCAGACCTACTACTCCTACGTTAGGAGAATGCAACTGACTTGCAGATGCTGACACTTTAGTTTATCCTCTGTTCCATAAATTCACCCTGGAGAAAGAGGAGTAGTGCTCAAGTTGGAGACTTTATTATCTGTATCCCTGGCACCTCAGCAGTAGTTCAGTTTGATTTGGTGCCATGCCTTTGTTACCTCTGGGCTGCTCACCCAAGGGAAACTATTGCCTCTGTGGCTCAGTAGTTGACTTCCACTTGACCTGTTCACTCCTCCTGTGAAGGGGTACAGAGGCTGCTGGTGGTGAACAGTGCTTCTGGTCCACCTGAAGCAGGGCATGACTTCAGAGCTTTCTTGTTATTCAAATAGTACCAGAGCATCCTTCTCAAACCTTAATGCTGTAATAAACAAACATGGCTTGGTGTAGCCAAAGCCTGTGGCTTCCTTCCCTGCCTGGCACATACAGTGGAGGTAATGTCTGTGTCCTGTACTGACAAATATATTAATGCCTGGACTGGAATTAATACTAGGTAGAGTTACTGCTTTGTTCTTCACAGCTGGTTCCTGCTGCTTAATGAGTTGCTCTTAAAACTCTTGTTTTCAGCCCTGGTTAGGTCTGCGACTTGGCCAAGTGAAGGCTTAGAGCTCCCTGTGATTAGTCGTTATAATTAGCTCGGAAATCTTTGCCTCTCTGATCAAGGGACACTGTATAATGCGGCTTATAGTGGGCTCTACTCCTGTTACATGCCTTCAGAGTATAAATGGTAATGGTTTGTTTGACATAAATATGTGTATTTCAAAGTGATGTTGTAACTGTAGTGTTTTGTGTTGTTTGTTGTTGGGTTGTTTGGCTTTTTTTCAGTATGCACCAGGCAGGTGAATCTGAAGTAACTAACTCCTCAAACTTGTGGTTAGTGCTCTAGTCTCTGCTTCCATCAGATATAACAATGTCTGATTTTGGCCAAGGATTGCCTTGCCCATTCCAAGTGTACAGTGGGATTGTGACATGGTCACTAGTGGCTGGTTGACACTACAGATCAAGTCAAACAGAAAACTTTGTGATTGTTAGAGCATGCACCCTTCCTGTGAAGTGTCTACCTCTTTCTACACTGGACGACAGTCTTTTGAAGCTTTAACTTGATGCTATAACAAGATGAACTATCTTGTGTTCTTGATTGTTTAAACTTGAACAGTTTGATGTTCAATTCTTGAAAATACAAAGTGGATTTG
Source organism: Semnornis frantzii (assembly GCA_013399775.1). Classification (NCBI taxonomy): domain Eukaryota; kingdom Metazoa; phylum Chordata; class Aves; order Piciformes; family Ramphastidae; genus Semnornis; species Semnornis frantzii. The sequence continues at coordinate 2,675 of VWYK01075425.1, forward strand.
TAAACTGATCTTAATCTTAAAAAATGCCCGTGTAGGGAATGTTGGATGAGGTGTCTCTGTATAAACTTTGCAAGCTTTTAATTTATAGTTCTATATGAGAATTTTGACTTCTTTGTGATTTTTGAAAGTGCAGGAGGATGTACTCAGCTTTGGTGAAGACAGTGAAAGTTTCTCCAGCACGTTCCTGAACTGAGCTGCTTTTGTACTTTTCTCACTGTTCGTTTTGAAATGCAGTGAATTGATGGGACTGCCTTTAAGTGTTGCAGCTCTGACTCTATAAATTTACTTCACTTTTCATGTACAATTTTAAGACAAGTAAGATTAATTTGCCCTTCCAAGTATCTTCAAAAATTAAGCTCTATGTAGCAGCTACTCTGTGAACTTCTTAAAGGAAGTATTGGTAAATGTTGCCTTTCTGGGTGGAGGAGGCTGCAGCAGTGTGATAAAATTGAAAAAAATCCCCTCTTGGGAGGAAATTCTAGTCTATGCTTCCCCCTTCTGCCCTGTCATTCTATCATGCAGGTACCTCTAAAGGACATAATAAACACTGTGTGTGTCATTAGGTATATCTCTAGAAGACTATTCCCTCACCCCATTAGGGGCAGGAGGATAAGGTGGTGAGTTTTTTCTTAAAATTATTTCATCTTCCCTGCCACTTCTCATGTTTGTACTTTACACCTGGGTGGATTTCACACATCATAATCTGAGAGCAAACCTTTTTTTTTTTTTTGCAGTGTAGTTGTCTAATTAGAGGAGTCTAACCATGTGACGGTCACAGACTTTCAGTTCTCTCTGTAGGTATCTGGTAACCTGTCATGATAGCACATGTGCATACTTTTAGATGACTAGATGTGTTTATAGAGAGACTTAGATTTGAATGTTGGGTGTTAAAAATAATTATTAGTGTATGTGGCTTTGAATTTGTATATTTCTAGAGTTTATGACTCTAGTATGAAGGCACAGCCTAACAAGTGTGTAACGTGGTTGTGGCTTTTGGATTCAGGAATCCCTAAGGAATATGTAAACAAGGCTTGCATGCAGGGGCATGATACCTCCTTACCCCCCTTAACTGCTCCCTGGAGAGGGCAGAGAGACATTCTAGTTCCAGAGTGGGATTTGTGTTGGATAAAGGCTAAGGAAAAAACTTTTGAATAGGAAATGGCCTCCCCTCTTTAAAGACTGAAGCGGCAGGACTGGGAAGGTCTGGTTTACATAACAGCATTGCTTTTGAGGAAACTACTTGCATCTTACATTGAAATGTGGAGTTTTTTCTCTTCCTTCTGAGTTATCACCTTCTTTTAGAACTCTAAACTGGATTGGTTTATGTTCTCATCAGTAACATTGGTTTGAGACTTGGCCATGTGAATGTGGGGAAGATTTTTCACTTTTTCCCCACCCTGTGTTCTTATCTAGCTGCTCCAAGTGGCAGGTACCATTGGTTGGAGTTGTATATGGTTGTATGCTTAGGTTGCTAACGGCTGTGTAAGGATCTAAAAGTGCTGCATCTGTAATCTAAGCTTTTTTGTGCTAAACAGCGCGAATGACCTGTAGATACCGGTGTGCGGGTCTGTTCTCCCAGCTGAAATCTCCCTGTCCTTAGAGGAGGGATGCATTGGGTGCTTTTGGCGAAGCAAAGGGCTTAAAGGCAGGCAGGCATACCAGGTGTAGCGCTTTTACTTGCTTGGTATTGTTTCCTGTCTGGGAATCTTAAAGATGTCTCTCCTGGGACCTCTGTGCTCATTTGTGCAGCTGCCACAGTACTGTTCATGATAGTATCCATGGGAACACAAGTAGGATGATAGAAGTTTAAAACTCCAACTTGTTGCTAGGCAGACCCAGTACACTCTGTACATTAAGTAGTCTTAAACAGCAAAAGCCTCACGCTGGTGTGATGTTTTACCTCTTTCATGGCTCATCTCAACTTTTTGGTATTAGTCTTTAGGCTGGCAGAATGAAACTAGCCCCTGAAGGGTTCCCTGACACCAGGTAACTGAGGGAAACCACTCTTGTACATATGAGTAATGAGTATGTGGTGACTGGGTGAGGGGGAGTTCCAGCAGGTAGATTTCAACATCACCTTTTCTTAAACACAAAGTGCTATGAAGTAAAGCCATGAGCAGTCTGATGCAGGGCTCATATAGTCCAAAAGTTGTAGCCTGCATTAAAATAGATACTGCCGAAAGTGACATATATGCTAAACAAAGGTCACAGGCTTACAGTATCGCAAGATCATTCCTAAACTCTGTCTGTAAAAACTTAAAATTATGACTGAGGTAAAGTAAATGCCTTGAAAGTTTAGGCTGCTGTCGTACACTCTTAGCAGAGGTGCTGGTTTGTGCTGCATGAGCCGCCATAGACCTTTTAACTCGGGCAATCTCTTTCTGATAACGTGCTTTGTCTTAAGTGTGGCAGTTCTTGTTAACGAAATGGGCAGCCCGTTCCCTCCTGTTACTTCTGTCCTCAATGCCTGGCAAAGGGTGCATGGGAAATGATAAGGGCCTGAACGGAACTGGAGACCCAGACTTTCAGGGAGCGGTGGGCCCTGTGTGCTTCTTGGGGGCTGAGTTGCAGCATGCCTTTGTCTCTGCAGCTGTTGGCTTCCTGTGTCACAGCAGTAATTGGTTATGCTCTGGCCGCTGGTTTAAATGGATCTTCTTTATTTCATAAACATTTGCCGTGCGGTAACTCTCATTCCTGTTGGAATAATGCCATTTATAGAGATGCTCCCAATTACCACCTGCTCTTTCTTTCTTTGCAAAGTACAGTCTTACCTAATTTAACCTCCCACAGCAACTGCTTTGAAGTAATTTTCTCTTTGCACCTTGGCTCACTGCTATCCCTTTCCCCTCTGACCACCCTAACAAACTGCAGTTATCCTTGCTTGTTCTTCCAGAAATGACCTGCTTCTGAGGGGCACAATTGCTTGCTTGGTTTGCCCAAAATGTTATTGTAGTCAACTCCTACAAGAAAAGATTGCTTCCCTTTAATATGCCTCAGCCCTTTTTGAATTTCCTAAGTTGCTGTTTGTGGTTCTCCCACTTCGATTATAATTTGTGTACAGCTTCTAGATCCTATCTGCCCACCCTCTTACTAACCTAGCTCAGCTTGGATTTCTCTACTTAGGAGCCTTCTTTCCCATTACTTTGTCCTTGCAGGAGAGAGACGTTCTCTGTGCTAGAGCTACATTGTAATTGTTCTTCCTGAGTTGCCTCTCAGGCTAGAAGAAAGTGAACGTGATTTTCACTGTTATAATTTGTCTTTAAACGAGGTGGAAATGTAGCAGAACTCTCCTCCTTGCCAACTTACTTTAAAGCTTGTGCCTCTCTGCATAGGGCATCTACCTGCTTTTAAAGCATTTAAATAGCAGGGATGTTTTTGCCTTTTCAGGCTTCTTTCTCAAGGTTTTTTTTGCATTACTGGAGAATTTCTGCCCCAGCTTCTCTGGTGGAAGTCTCAAGGCGCTCCTTGCTTTTGTAGAAGCAAATGCTTCCCCCTACCTTAGTAGGACATTTGTCACTTTGGGCAGTAGTGTCACTCTTCTGAACTATTGCTGCTGTGAGCAAGCAGGGGTGTGAGAAAGGTGAGACTTGATCTCTCCTGCAGCCAGGGCTGCCCTGGGGATGGGCTAATTGCTTGGCTGAAGCCTCCAGCCCATTCCTGCCAACTGGGTGCTGAGGTTGAGTTGCTGTGAGTAGCTCTGAAGCTTATGTCGTGAGTTGGAAAAGGAGGGATTGGAGGTCTCCATTTTTGTTTTGTGAATAAAACAAAGCTTGGGGCTGCTTAGCTGGCACATCTGCAAGCGGTGAGTCGTGTTGCAGCGGGAATGGGCAAGCTGTGAAGAGCTTTTCTTCTTGCTGTGGACTTAAGTGTGTTGAGTTGAGTAGTGCTGAGGGGAGCTGAAGAGAGTACAGCTGGATCTCATATGAAGTTCTCATTGCCTTTCTTCTCCTGTTAGGCTTTGTGCAAGTACAGAATANTCAGCCCAAGATCTGAGTTGCTCGGCAAATTGTTTCCTCCTGTGTGTACTGGCTCTGAGGAGCAGTTCTGCTCTCTGGGAAACTGCTGCATTGTGCTCTACCTCCTTGTATATTTTGGGTGAAATTTTAGTCTTTCGTAAGATGTCTCAGCCCCTGATTTGCTTGAGAGCATGAGTGCATGAGATCCATTTCTTTATTTCTTTTCTTGGGGAGTTTCAAGTGAAACAACAAGCTATCCTCCATGCACAGGTCAGATGCTGTCCTTGCAGTGTAAACCAGGCAGGCACAAATCCAGCCATCCCACCAATAGTCTGAACATTGGTAAGGATCTAGGGGTATATTTGTGGATTTGGGTCAATTCATGCAGCCAAAGTTAATGACTGAGAAGTTACATTAGAAAAATTGATGTCTTATTGTACCTATCTTGCTAAAGTTATTTTGGAGGATGAGGAAGTAATAAAGATTGAACTTCTTAAACCTCTAGTGAGAGTACTTTTAGAGATCCTAAAAACAAATAAGTAAGATGATGGAGGAATTAGATTTGGAAGCATTTTTTTATGCCCTGAAACTGCTGGGAAGGGAACTGTGTTTATGTCCTTTTACCTGAGTCCTTGCAAAGAGGCTTTGGGAGCAGACGCTGGTCTCCTCTTGAAACCAACTGTCTCCAGTTCAGTTTGGAGGAATGCTGCCCTGTCTGGTTATCACTTGTTCTGTGGTGGCTGCTGCGTTGCCCAGGGCAATACCTCCTAAGCAGCAGTGTGTCCTTGTGATTCATCTCAAGAGAAGGAAACTACTGGGTGCAGTAGCGTTACTTGCAAAATCATTTCAGTGTCTGTTGAGGGGGTGGGAGGAGGTGTCATGGGGTCTCCAAAAGAGATGTGTAGGAGAAACCTTTCCAGTGACTATATAGTACCTGTATAAGTGAAGGCAGCAGATTTAATTCATGCTGCCAGAGCTGGGACAAAGCTTTGAGCAAGTGGACACCCAGAGCTTGCTTAAGTCGGATAGATGCCTGCTGAAATGTTGATAAACAAGAGAATAAAAGGGTTGTATTTAACCTTTTTTTTTTTTTTTTTATGAGGCATTTCAACAGTAACTTATATTTCTAAAGTGAGTGACACTTATAACTAGAGTTTGAAAAACTGACTTAGTGCTTGCAAACCTCAGTGGGAAACACCTGTGCTGCAATATGCCCTGCAGCAGAAAGGGATAAAATAGTTGGATGCTACTCACTTACTGTGGTGTTTGTTGGCTGTTACAGAGGGGTTCTCCTTGTATGTTTGAGTTGCCTTAGCACTCTTAGCACTACTTGATTCTTGCTCTTTCATCGGCAGACATAATTTGGCTTGATATCTGCATTTCACTGCCGTTCAAGACTCTGGAGTAGGAAGGAATGAATCTAGTTAGTCTTAGCTCAGTTCTGCTCTGTAAAACTATGGTATGCAGTTGAGGTACTGAAGCGGTCTTCAGACTGTGGAAGACACTACTGCACTAATGTGCTAATTTTATACCCTTACTTGGCAGATTGCCTTTGTAATCAAAGGGCTGGAAATTTTTCAGTTTGAACAAAATGTTCTAAGTAGCTGTTCTCTGGGTGGAAATGTATTTGATATGGGATAAAGCCTTCAAAAGAAATCCATCTTTCCATGTTTTTCTAGGCATAATCATGCTAACCAAGATTCTGTTTCCTAAGTGAAGTGATAGTTAAGCCTTAAGGTTTTAACTGAAGTTTGCTTAGCAATGGTGTATCTTGTCAATCTTTATGCATCTAATGGGAGTGGAGGAGGGGGATGTTTTCAGAAAGTACGTGGAAGTTTTAGGAATGGCAGTTGCAAAGAATTTCAGCAGAACCATTCTATTGTGTTTTCTTGTTTGTGTTTTTTAAAATAACTATATTGTACAGGCTTACTAGAGAGCATGTTTAGAATACAAAGCGAGTTTGCAAGAGAATATACTAGTGAGTTTTACAGTACCTGGCACGTGGGGACTTTGCAGCAGGGAGTAAATATCTGCTTCTCATCAGTAGTGTAAAAGTAATTAGAAACCTCTTTTGATACTTTTGGGATTTTTTTTGCCCTTTGTTTTAGATAATCAGAGCATATGTATGCTGACTTGACTTCTTCCAGTGACAATGTCTGTGGGAACAGGAAAATCACAGAACAATCTTACTGTTTAAGTGGCTTGAAATGAAATGTTAAAGGCCCTGCTATATTACTAGAAAGCTTAAAACAAATGACAGAATTTCTTCCATGCTGTTTGAAGCTTGTGTGTTTCTGTTGCTTACTTTTATTTATTTTTCAAAGTGTCTTCTAGTGTTCTTAAATCTATGTAGAATGTTAAATACTGTATTTCTTACTGAGCCTAGAATTTAACCTTCTATAATGCTATAATGAGAGCCAAATGCTAAACTTTGTTGCTTTGAGTTTAAGATGAAACAAAGCCCTGTGTGCCATATGTTAAAAGGATGAGCTGAATTGACAACAAAAATGTGTTTTATCTTCTATGTTTTGGCAAGACTCTGTAGTTCTAAAGGGCAACTGTAAGAAGGGAAAAATCAGTGGAGGTGCAAGAATGATATCAGAAGGACTTGAGGTCAGCAGAACTGGAAGCTAACTGTCTTATATGGGAGGGAAATAGGAAGAAAACCAACCAAGAAGGACTGAAAAGTGGCAGCGTGAAAAATCTTTAAGGAAAAAAATCTCATGCTGCTCGTGTTGTCTTCTAAAGATACTTGGCTATTCTTTCTGTTGTTTTATCATTGGAGGGATTAAACAGACATAGAGCTGCCAGTTCAGGTAAGTGGGAATCTGCCCTTCCCACACTTTGGAGAATATGGTCTTGAACAGAATTTGTGCGATCAGGAGAAAACCAGGCTGGTGGGGTGGTGGTGGAAGGGAAGCTACATTCATGACAACATCTTACTAGCCTGACACTGCTGCCTCTGAAGGCCTGACACATCCACATTGAGCTGAGCTACTGCTTCTGCCTACAGCAGCTGTCCTTGTCTGTTAGGGGCTTACGTACATGGCTGGATACTACTCTGGCAACCTGGGCAAATATGCGGCTTGCCTGGTGATGGAAGAGTCAAAGCAGGCCTGTCCTTCCTTTCTTTCCTCCAGGGAGGGAGTTCTGTGGTTTTCTCTGTTCATGTGCCCTTCCCCAGCCCCCCAGCTGCTCAGATTATTGATCTGAAACAATCTTTTGCTGTGATTTTTGTTATACCTTACCTGAAAGCATTTTCCTCAGAAGTTGTGGACTTTTATAGTGGAGATGCAAGGTCTTTGGTACCGGCTATTGTTGCTCTGTCATTTGCAATTTCCTGTGACCATCAGCAGAGTGTGAGGTCCCCACTCCATACCTTTCACTTGGCCTCACTCTGCTGGGCTTAGTGAAGCTTGGTCACCATAAAGCCAATGACTTGCTTACTATGACCTGCAAGAAAGGTGTTGGGGGGATTGCAAGTGCTTTGGTCATTCTGCCAGTATATTTTACTTTCCTGTTGCTTATCCTGCCTGTCCTTTGAAGCCTGGCAGTATCCCTTTATGGTGCCATTGTGGCATGGGGACCTTGGGTGTGATTACCTTCTACTGGACTGTGGCAGGTTGCTGGAAGTAAGTGAGCCAAATGGGCTGCTGACTTTGTGGACTATGCCTGGGCCAGATGCAGGAAGAGTCAAACACTGTAAGTTACCACGCAGGCTGACTTTTGGCACGATATTCCACTGAATAAAACTGTAAGATGTGGTTTGAAGGCTCTAGAGCCTGATCTTCTCAAGTCTTCCTACTTCTGTTCAGACTTGAGTTTTACAGCATAGGTCTTGTTCCTCAATCTGTGGTGTACTGCATGTATGTTTTTGAGTAAGTGTTTGGGTTAAGGGACCCTTGTGACTTTCTCTCTTTCTGCCTCTAACCTCCCTTCTTTTCAGACACCCCGTTTCACGCCTAAGCTGTGCAAAGCACCATGGCTTCCAGAGGTATACACATTCCTAGCTCTCTGAGCCTGAGACAGGCCTTGTCTAGCTTGGATCTCCTGGATCATGCCAATTCCTGTTCATTGTGCCATGCAACAGTTCAACCTCCATTCTCTGAAAAACAATCAATGTTGCAGTGACGTGTGAGATGTACTGTGCTGTGGGTTCAGAGCAGAGCCCTCCTCTGCCGTTTTTCTGTCCATGTTACAGCAGGTGGTTACTCTGACCCTATTCACTGTAAGCAGGTACTCTGCACTGGTGCTGTTGTCAGGCGTAAGACCCCTGTTGTCCTTGGATCTGTTGTTTTCATAGATGTCTGTGTCACACAGCTATAGGGTGACAAAGGTTGTCTTGTCAAAGCAGATGTTTAAGTGACTATTCAACTTGTGTTGTAGTGAACTATTTCCATGCAACTACAGTGAAGTGGAGCATAGGCTAGCATTGAGGGAGATGGTCAGAATATGGACTTCTAATAACCATATATAAATAGTCTTTAGTCACAACCTAGCACAACTGGAATGTTACTGAAGTGAGGGAATGAAGTAAAGATTGTGGACAGGCCCTGGAATGAAATGAATAGGGGAAGCTATCAGCACACTAAAAATGACTCTTTTCTGTAGAAGTCTAATTGGCAGTGATGGAGTAAAGAGCGTGCAGGATGCTGGGATTTGACACTAGCCTCTGAAGGGCCCTCCTGGGCATATCTGACTGCTGGAGGTGGTTTGTGAAGCTGGCTTATGGGTTCCTTCCAGGATTTAGATGTGTGCTGAGTAAAAGATGGGCAGTAGCAGAGAAAGAAAAATTACTTGTTCTCTTCCTTTAGTCATTTGGACTGTAAGAGTACAAACTCGTGCTGGGTTTGAGGAAAATGTATGGTATTGCCAGCAGTGTGTACAGCTCTTAGTACTTCCTTTCATGTAAAGGAGCTTCAGACATTCGTGTGCCATAAGGCAAGTAGCCACTGTTCCTGTTTAGAGTATGACAGGCCTTTCAGTGCACACATTTACCAGGTACACTAAGATGAGTAATTAGCACCTCTGCTTTGTGTGTACGTTCTCCATAGTTAAGCTTTCAAGTCCTTGTGTTTCTTCTTCTGTTAGCCCAGCTGACCAGCTGGGGCGCCTGACTTTGCACATTGGAGGTCAGATTTGAATGAGTGAGAAACCAGCTGGGGAATGAGCCAGGTTGGTATGCAGACAGTGTGGTGATATTTCTTCCCCCTTCCTTCTATTTTGGGCCAATGGCTTAAAAAATTCTTCTCAAAGGGCATCTTCCAATTGATTTTTCAAATGGGGTAATAGGCAAGGCTTTTTCTAGAAAGGGAAGATAAGTTTGGCTTATGTTGCTGTCCCCTGCAGCAAAAGAACAGTGACATCTCAAGGTAGGAGGTGGTGGCAGGGAGAGGACTAAAAAGAGCTTGGTTTCATTAAGCAAAGTCACCTAAAACCTTGACATGTGAGAATCTCTTCCATTTGGCAGAGACTGTGACAGGTGTTTCACCATAGGATGCTCATTGCTTGACTTTCAGTATGACCTTGGACACAAAGCTGAACCTTTTAGCTTTCTGTTTCCTTTAAAGCTACATGTGTTGTTCAGTATGTGGATGAGTGTTGAGTGGACAACTGTGTGTTGTATCTAGAGACATTAGGGAAGGAAGCAGCTGCCTCAGCAGACCTGCTTAGTGGCAGGGCTGGAAACTCCCCTGTCTGATTTAGTAACAGTAAGATGGGGGGAGGTGTCAGTGTTTGTGGTCTGTCTTATTAACAGAATTGATGCATCTAAAGTCTGGTCTGACCACAACAGACTAATTCATGTTCTGAAGGTAAAACAGGAAGAAATTTTTCCTTTGTAATTTGTCTTCCAAAAGTCAAAAGTGTTTCTGGCTGCAGAGTAACTAAGGTGCATTAACTATTCCACTGTGAATTTCTCATGGAGACAGTGTGCTTGCTCTAGCTTTACTGCAAAGTAAAGCAGGTGCAGCCAGTGTTTGGCTTGCCTTAGCAGTCTGAGGGAGGAGTCTACATTTCTCTGCTGGGGGGGGAGGGGAGACATGCCTCTAGCAGGGAAGGCAGAAGCTAAATTTACACATTTTCCCTCTCAGGCTGCTTGGAAGGACGAGAAATATGTATATAAGATACCAAATAAATGTGTTTGGGTTAGACTCTTGTGCCAGACCAATGCTGTGCCTTATGAGCAGCATTGATGTGTCTCAGAAGTTTAATTCCTTCCTTCTGCCTATAGTGGAGTGATGAGTGAGCAGAAGGTTTCTTGGACTGCTCAGTGCTGCTTATTTAAGGGTGTATTTCTCTGGGTACCTTAACTTTTAGTTCATGATGCTGCCTCTCTTGTTTGCCTCATGTAAGAAAAAATACTCCCAGGAACCACTGCTCTGACTACATTGTCTCTGCTTCTGGAATGTTACTTCTATCACGCCAGGCTTCACCCATAGAATAGCGACAGCCCTGGAGCAGAGGGATTTCACTGCCACAGAAGAAATCCTGTTTGCCCCTTAAAGGATTTGGAGTGTGTGTTGTCAGTTTCTCTTCCTGTTTTTTTCTTCGGTGACGTTTTCACAAGAGGATTTCTGAGAATCTGGAGACCTGTCTCTAGAAAATCTGAGATGAGTGCAGGATATCAAAGATGGAATGGAAACTCTTGAGGCGGTATGTTCTGGATTGCTGGATTCAAAAAAACAGCTTAGTTCCAAAGTTTCTCACAGTGTAAGGCCTTACCAACTGTGAAAGATGAAGAAGTGAATGCCAAGTGATGCTGATAGAAGCATGTTCAATTCTCCTGGACGCTTCTCTAGCTGCCTGCCTAAATAGACATCCTCTGCATCAGTCACACTGTTGCCTCACGCCTTTCAGCAGAGGCGATTTTCCTCTGAACGATGTAAAATGGGAATTGCATTCCAAATCTCCTATTAAGTGATGAGAGGACAGCTGGTCTATGAAGACACCACAGCATTTGTTAAGGTAGCCAGAGAGTACTGAGCGTCTGCTGCATCCATCAGAAGTCCTTAGTGGAGCTCAGGTTTGCTCCAGCCTGCTGTGTGCAAGGTGTGTCTGTACAATGTGTGAGTGCTGGTTGTTTGAAAATCTTAATTGAACTTGTGCTCAGTCGCCTCTTGGAAGGAGGAGATAAAAAGCAAGTCTTGAATGTGTCTGCTGTGGTCTGTGAAAACCACAGTCTATTGGATGGTGAAATTATCTTCCTAGACTCAGTTATAACGGAGCCTTAGGACACCCTGAGGGGAATAGGCTCTTGTTACTCTGATGTAGAGGCGTAATTTTAAGAAGGTCCCTCTCAGGGTTCAAGGTCCTTTGGTGACCTGTTCTACTGTGAAAAGATGCTATCATGACATGGACAAGCAGAAGCTAGTTCAAGGCAATGACCAAGTATGCCTGGCTGCAGTTTGATGTGTGTGTTACAATAGATGAGTACTCAGGTGAGCTGAGAGGAGCATAAAATCCTGGATCTAGCAGCCAAACAGCTGTTGTTGTAACCAGCACGTTGTGGGAATGACTTGTGGAAAGAAGAATGAAACAAACACTGGCCTAAGCTACTTGCTAGTGTACACCTAAGCATCTTGAAAATTTATTTCTTTAATGTTTATTGCCAGCTATGCAGAGCATTTCGTGTCTCAGATAAATTGATCTGTATCTGTACCTTGGTTATCATAAGACTTTTTTGCAGGGCATGTCTATCACACTAATATAAATCATATGTTCATCTTGTGACAAAATTCCCTGCTCTTTACTCCTGGAAACTTGCTTTTGAATTGCTGGAGCATGTGCACTCTGAGCTGAGCAGTAGTCTGAAGTGTGTTATGCTCGCTTGATCCTTGCTTAGTGCAGTATGTGCAAGGGAGCCCTGATGGAGCCCCTGGACTCAGGAGCAGTTGCTGTAAGCCTGGCTGCCTGCTGCTTGTGTCTTCCCAAGTCTGAAATTTCATGCTTTTGAATGAGTGATCCTTCTCAGTAATTGGTTCAGGGGCTTGGAAGAGGCGTACAACACCATGTTCTGCTCTACAACTGCTTCTAGGGGAGCAGTGAGTGATGCTGCTGGTATTTTGAAAGCAGTACTTGAGACCCATCACTCTTAACTACACTGTCTGGCTCTGATGGAAGGCTTGCAGGGTGGCTCTGTTGCTAGTTTGTGAAGCTCTTTGGCTTTATCAATTACAGCTTTAAAAATAAACATGGAATTATTGGCTGTGTGCAGGCTTACAATGATGGGATATGCTGTTGGCTCATCTGTGAGTCAGAGGTGCGGATCAGCTGCTGGAAGACAGAAATCCCTGATGTAGGTGCTGTGGGGCCAGCAAACCCCACCCTTCTACCAGCAGAACTTGCTAGGGCACAGTTCAGTATAACTGTACAAAGCACAGCTCTGCCTGTATAGCAGGACACATACAGTGAGCAATCTGGGATGGTTTTGTGCTTAACTGCTGTGGAGTGAATCCATGAACCAGAGCCCACCTAGGTCAGTGGAACAAGTCCCTTTGGGTCAGAGGGCTGTAGGCTGGGCCTTGTCATTCCTTCACTCTTTTTTTCCAGTGTATGATGTGAAAGAATTGTGGGTGGGGTTTTTTCCTCTCCTCTTGCTTTTATGTATATGGTTTTAACCCATAGTATTGTCTTACCCTATCACCTGTATTCTCCAAAACAAGAGATTTTAGTAAATCTTGGCAATATGTTAAAGTCTGTTTTAGCATTCTAGGAGCTTTTATAAAAAGAGCAACCAGATTTCTGGAGCCTAAATGTCGTTGTCCTTGGTTGTTCAGCTTTTCTTTTCAATAGCTGTCTCCAGTTATCTTTTTCAGGCAGTTCACCTGGTGTGGAAGCAAGACTTGCTGTTCAGAACTTTGCAGAATCACTTCTGCCTGCCTATGTCCTAAAGGCTCTGCATGTGGTACCCACTGCTTCAGTGCCTGGTTAGAATAAACTGATGTGGCACACAAGAAAGGGTGGACTGGGGACGTACAGAAGAATTGTGTCTGAAACTGCAAAGACATAGATGACCTCCTTCCTTATGGCTAGTAGCTTGCTTTTCTTTCTAGTTTACTAACACATTCTTCCATTTTCCTGTCTTTAATACTGCTAGAAAAGGATAGGCATAGATGCAGTTTCCTCTATTCTAAAGTGTAACAATGACAGATCATTAGCTTCTCTAGCTTAGCCTCCTTAACTGCTGATTTTGTTCTGGTTTCCTAGAAGATCTTACTGACTTCAAAATAGGAAGTCTGAAGTGCTGTAAATAACTGTGTGGTTCAGTCTGATTTTTTTTTTTTTTTTTTCTCTCTATCTAATATTTTACCAGCCAGGGTTAAAAATCTTTCTGTTGGCATCAGTTGTCTTGAGTTAGGGCTAGATGTCTTCTCAGCACATAACCTATCAAGTTTAATTTTGGAGAAATGTGGGGTTTGAGGGAGAGTGGGATTGGTACTGCCATGCTCTTCTGTTGCATTTTGGCAATATTCCTTTCAGAGGTACTATATGAAGACTCTGCAGAATGTCAGAGCATTCTTCTACTCAGTGGAAGGCTTGCTGTCCATCTGAACTGTAGGAAAAGAAGGCTTAATTGAGCAACCTCTGAGGAGGGGAGAGCACCTGATAGACACAGGATTTCAGTTTCCTGGTGAAGATCTGCTACCGAATTACTCAATTACACCACTATAACCATGGAGCAACCTCCTTCCCCTGCAACACAGTGGACACTGTGGTGTGACTACTTTTTCACTGATAACTCAAATCTCTGTACAGATATGGAAGTTGAGAGCAAGTTAAACTGAGCAGTTATGTCCCTGCTTGAGGTAGCAGCTGTAGGTAGGCTAACTGTACTCTGCAGTGATATTCCTGGGTGTAAGAACTTCAGGAATGCCTTTTGATAGATCATGTATATGGGTATCATTATTCTTTTCATAGTTGGCTTAAGTAAAGCTTAAGCTGTGTAGCACAACTTTGGCTACAGAAGTGCAGAGGTGTAGGGTTCTGACTTGCTTTTTGTCTGTACTAAAAGTTTTTTTTTTTCCTGTCTGAGCTGAGCTAGGGTGTGAATTTAATTTGCAGTAGTTAAGACTGTATAGCTCTCATGTGAAGAACTTGCTTTCCCTTTCCTTTCTTCTTCCGAGTGGGGCTTTGTTTAGAAAGGGGTTTTGTGAAACCTGAAATAACATTTGAGAAGCTGCAGACTTTGTTAGGCAGAACATTTCATACTTTACTAGACAACTCTGAGGCTACGAGGCCAAGTATATGTTCCTGTTGTCTTGCTGGAGTGAATGGTTTCTGCTCTTGCTTTGCCTCCCTCAGTTCAAGAACCGTTTTGTGGAGGTCCCTGGAAAGACTTGTATTGCAAGCAAAAGTGGCACAGCTACCAAGAGTCTTGCTGGGGTAACTGTCCTGGCACTGGTTTGTGCTTCCACTAACACTGGAACTAGATGTGCAGGTGCTGGAGTCAGTGCTAGGAAAGGTATGAAAGAATTGAGGATGTGCCTGGAAAGCACAGTAGCTTTCCTGAGGAACAGTTTTCGGTTTACTGTGGAAGTTGTTCTTCAGCAGGTATGGTAACCTTCCTGTACTGGTCATACTGGGAGATTTATTCTTGGGATGTGATGGATGGAAGCCTCCTATAGCCACTGTTGCCTTCAGGAGGTAGCTTGGATTGATTTTTGTGGTCTTCTCACTTTGAAGTGCACTGTGGTGACAATTCCTCTAAATCTTTACATGGCTTGCACATGCGCAGCAATTCTTTCTACTGTGGAGCCTGGAATGCTGTCCTGATGGTGGCCTCTGGGCTTTCAAGCCCTCTGGATGTATATCTGCATAGTAGTGTGTATTGCTGTGAGTTGAAGGCAGGAAGAAATAGAGGCAGAGCTGAATTTACTTGCTTCTACTTGAAGGAACAGAGACTGACTTCCCAATAGCATCCCTGTTCCACATTCAACCACTTCCTGTGGTAGTCAGAAATAAATTCCATTTTCATATAGCTTTTTCTTCAGAACTGCAGTGCATAAGCATTCTAGCAGATGATCTAAGCTTTTGTTGTAACAGTGCTTGAGAGGAGAAAATGTGGGGCTTCTGGCTGCAAAGCAACTTAGCAGGGTAAGGTCTTCATGAATCAGTAATGAAATGCAGAGAGTCCCATTCCAAGGATCAGATCTTTTAGGTCTGTGAGGAGCAAATAATTCCCTAAGGTTTTTTATTTGTTTTAATAAATGAATAAGGTGGTTTTATGGCTGTCTTGTGAACTCTGGGCTCAAAGACAGAACTAACAGAGATCCTCATAACCAGAAACAAATGATACTGGAGACTGACTTGTGGATGATAGCATCGTTTCATGAAGGCCATATAGTTCTCTAGGGCAAGATTCAGTACATGAAGCAACACTTAATCTCTATGGAAAGGTCATGGATGTGATGTACTACATGTGAGAACTCAAGAGGGGAAAAGAATCATTAGCTCTCAGAATCCACTTTCCCCTCTAAAAGTCCTGCATGGGAAAATCAGAAGGGATATTCTTGAGATATATTTAGGGTTAAAATTGAAAACCTCTAAATGGAAATTACTGCAGCACTTAAGTTACTCAGAATGTGTTCTGTTGCTAACGAATTTGCTTCATTAAAAAAAAAAAATCCATCTGTAATTAAATGAACTATCATGGAATCAGGTTTACTTCTCGTTCCTTGTTGTTTCTGTGTCACAATGAAGGACACTTTTGTGTAGGTTGGGATGTTGCGCTTGTTTCTCTGCATTTGCATTGTGACACTAGGTTATTATTTGTGCATTGTTTCAGAGCCCTCAGGAGACATAACCTTCTGTTGTAGTTAACAATATTGATACTTTCTATTTCTGACACTTTCTTCCTCCTTTGTCTCATTTTACAGATGCATCAGCTGGCAACAAATACATTTAACCATAGTGTGCTGTGACATTCTAGTCTCACTTCCAAACGGTGATAAATGTGCCGTGTATTAAAAGGCTGTATTTGGAAGCATACCTGATAGAATTATGTGTGCTAACTCAATTAGGCATGACATGTTTCGCATTCCAGGATGAGCAAATGAAGTTTCAAGTTCCTGCAGCTGATTTCTTTGAAAACTTTTGGAAGGGGCAGGTAGAAAAAAAGAAATAGTTTTTGCTCCTTGTATTTCACAACTTAAGGAAACATTGCACTTCTGCTGCATGAGGTGAACAAGACTGATCATCTTTACATTAGGATGTAACAGGACATCTAACCTATTAAAACATGGGATGTGGTAGAGACCTTAACCTCTGTCCTCTGCATGTGTGCCTTGTTCTAGGAGGATTTAGGCAGCTAGGGAAGTTTTCCTTTTCTAGTGTGTTATGTTTTAGTGGCAGCGCAGAGAATGAGACTCTTGTAGATGGCCTTGAAATCACCTGAACAAAGAAATGGGAGGAACAAGGGGAAGCTACTGTTTTTTGCACAATGGCAGAACTAGTAGGGTTGTGTAATGGTTTCAAGTGAGTTTTCTACAGAGGAACCAAGTGAGCCAGGGAAGAAATTGTTAGTTTAGCTAAATGGCAAATCCAGAGGTGATGGTTGCTGCTGCTATTAATTTTTATTGACTTCATTTTTCTTTTAACCCTTGTCACAAGGTTCCTAGTGATCAAAATTGTTGATTCTGCAGGAACAGAAGAGGAAGATCTTCTGAAAGCAGGAAAATGTGCTTTTCTAGCAGTGTTGGTAGCATGTCCTTGGCCTATACATTCGAATTGAAACACCTGTTCAGGGAGCTACCAGCATCACAGGGTGACATGGAATGTGGCCAATCCTAAACTTGAGGGAGTAACAACTGACCACACAGCACACATACATACATCCTGGGGGGATCTGCTCTGCAGTATTCTTCTGTTAGATGGTGGCTGTAAGAGACACGTGCTTATGTTTTGTTTATAGTGCCATGGCCTAGTGTATTCCCTGTCCCTTTTGTCTCTCTCCTGCTCCTACAGGGGAAATTCTTCATTGCAGGTAGTGCAGCAGAGCAAAGGCATGGTGCCCTTGCCTCACACAGTGTTACTGCAGGGCACGAGGTGAGCCTGCTGGCATGTCACCATCTGTTTTAGGAATTGAGAAACAACCTAGAAGCTCATTGTGAAAACTATAGCTTTCCAGTAGTATCACTCAGGGAAAATGAAGTTTGGAAGAAAAAGATGATGTTAGTCTGTTCCTGTAGATCTTCAGAAGGACTTTGCTCTTGTAATATTAGACTGTGGGAGAAGGAGATTAAGTCACCACCCAGTGTCAGATGGAAGCAAGTTTTCCAGCCTTGCAGATTCTGCACAGAAAGATCTATCCAAGGCCAGTAAGCCAGATATGTGGAAACTGTCATACTTTGCTCTCACCTTTCCTAGAAATGGCTGCAGAGTTTTCTTTACTGTAGATAGTATAGATATTTAAACAAGATGGAAAGGGAGGTCTTTTTTCTTGGTGTATTGCTTGTAGCCAAGGATGCAAGGATTCTCGAGCAGATAGAGCCCAAATATTTTACTAAGCATTGCTTAGTTACTACTCTATTTTCTTGTAAAGGAATAGTTGAAAACCTGCTCTTCCTGCGTCTGTGCTAGTCTCATGTGACTCTTCTACATACTGACTGGGTTGTGTGGGGCATGTGGAGGCTTTGGGACTTGTCATTGAACTGTTCTTGGACTGATAATTTCATTTGATAAACCTGTTCATACTTGTGACTGAGCTTGTTGGGTTCTGAGAGAGGGAGAAAATCGAAGTTTTTGGAGGGGACCGTGTTTGCAAGTTTAGACCTAACTCAGAAGCAACAGATATCCAAACTTCTGCATGTAAATTGGCTTTTGCTTGAGGGCAGCACTAGATGCAATGGGATTGTCTTTTTCTGCAGGCCTGATGGTGATGGATTTGGAACACTGATATGAGAAAGTGGTTTTTAGAGGAATTTTGTAAGCAGCTTCCTTTTTTTCTTTGGAGACATAAAAACAAGTAAGACCATGGAGTCAACAGTATGGCAGTCTGAAGTACTGTGCAAAGGTGGTTACAGGTCTAAGGCCGATATTAGTGCTGTGTTACTGGAGGCCATGTGAGTTGATTTAGCATGCGGGTTACCAACCTGGACAAAATGGTTGTTACTGATGATAATCATGACTTTGAGGAGAACACCACCACAAATTTCTTGAGGCTCATCAGAGTTGTTTCTGTCTTCCTGCATTGTGGCCAAGGTCTTGCATGCATTGCTGGTATCCAGGCCTTTCTGGACCAGGAGCTAACATTTGTATCTTACGCTGAATATACTTTAAAAATGCCTGGATGCAAAGATCTAGCATCCAGATGTTGAAGCTTCAGCTATATTCCTCCTGAATGACAGTTTTTGAAGATGGGCATTTGTCAAGGGCTTCAGAGGACCCCATTTCTCTACTGCTTCTGTATCTTGTGCAGCACCACGCATTTGAACTTGCCACGTGAGTGACAACTGTTCTATAGCTGTTGCAGGATAGTGAAGACCTGTATACAGAGGTATGGGAGGATGAGTGTGTCACAGTGAAACCCTCACACAGGACTCTGCAAGTGGAGATGTAGGAAGTGTTTACAAGAGTGAGTCGGGAGTCATGGTTGTGTTAGGTCAAGTACAGACATCCAGTGCCTTCTGTGGGCATCTCTCAGATGGGATCTTAGGAACAAACTGAATAGAATGTTCTTGTTCTTCACAGTAAGTGCATGCTGCAGAAATCTACCATAGGAAAAGAGCTTCAGTCTTGTTTGGTCAAGCTGGTTTACTCTTGAGTTTTTGTTCTTTTTATCGTATGTTGGAACTGAATCGGAGTATCTTTTTTTATAGGCTGTGACCTCTTCTTCCTTTGCTGTCGTATATTCAGGCTAGAGCTTAATGAGCATAATTATACCAGGAATCACTGCCAGCGTCATAAATGTCTGACTGTGCCTAGTTTTATCATTCGACAGCTGGACCGAATGGAGTGTGCCTTTAAAGGAGCTGAGGCTCCCAGCAGTGTCCCTGGCCATGGTAACAATAATTCTTGCAAACCTTTCGTGGAGAGGCTGTGTGTATGCAGGGAGAGAGAGGTGAGGCTGAGAGATTTTCTGGGTTAGGAGGAGAAGAGGGAAGTCTGTGGAGTCAACTTAGCCCAAATTATTTTGACACTCATCCTTCTATAAGAAGGGCTGGAAAAAGGACTCAGAACTGTAGGCCTGTCAGTCTGACCTTGGTGCCAGGGATGATCATGGAACAGAACATCCTGACTGTCATTATGCAGTATGTGCAGGGTAACCAGGAGATCAGGCC
>VWYK01075425.1:22064-37369 GCA_013399775.1 Semnornis frantzii
AAAAAGGCTTGAAGAGTGATGGCGAATGGAGTTAAATTGAGTTGGCTACTGACCACAAGTGGTGCTCCTCAGAGCCCAATATTGGGACCAGTTCTCTTTAATATCTTTATCAATGATCTGGATGAGGGAATTGATCACTCTTTCAGTAAGTTTGTAGATGACACTAAATTGTGTGGGAGTTTTGAGCTGCTTGAGGGTAGGAAAGCTCTGCAGAGGTATCTAAACAGGCTGGATCAATGGGATGAGGTCAGTTGTATGAGATTTAAGAAGACCCAAGTGGTGGACTGTCCTGCACTTGAATCACAGCTTCCCCATGCAGTGCCACAGTATTGGGGGAAAATGTCTGGAGTGCTGCCCAGTAGAGAAAGATCTGAGGATGTTGATCAACAGCTAAATGACCATGACCTGGTAGTGTGCTCAGGTGGCCAAGAAGCTGAACAGCATCCTTGCCTGTGTCAGCAATGGTGTGACCAGCAAGAGTAGGGAAATGATTGTGCCCCTGTACTAGTGAGGTTGAATCTTGAATACTATGTTTGGTTTGGGGTCCTTACTATAAGAAGGACACTGAGGTGCTGGAGCATGCTCAGAGAAGGGCAACGAAGCTGGTGAAGAGTTTGGAGAACTACTGGAGGAGTAGCTGAGAGAATTGGAATTTAGTCTGGAGAAGAGATGGCTGAGGGAGACCTCTTTTCTCTCTAGACCTATCTGAAAGGTGGCTGTGGTGAGGTGGTTGTTGGTCTGTTCTCCTTAGTAACAATTTGGGCTTGAGTGTTGGCACAGAGCAGAAGACTTAAATCTTTCAAATCAGATCAGAGCTCAGTTGCACTAAGAATGGTGGTTTTGAGTCCCCATTTCATGGTACCCATCTTGATGTCTAAGGCAGCAGCCTGTGAAAATCCAGCCATCAGGGAAATGGTCATCTTTCAGTGAATGCAATGAGTTGTGCTGGCAAAGTTGCAGAGAAAGTGTAGGCCAGGATAGAAATTAAGAGGATGCACAGCTTTTCTCCTGAGGAAAATGCAAGTGTCTCAAAATGCTTGACACAGTCCCTTGCTATGGGTAAATGGTGCAGGTTCCCTGGCTTACCTTGCCATATAGTTTTCTTTGACAGTCTGCTTTCCTCTTTGGTGCCGGTGTGTCTCAGCTTTGCTCTGCTCCAGCCCACATACCCACCTATAAGACTATTGTGTTAAGATGCTCTGCACAGACTATTTTTTTTCCCCTTTGAAGCCCCAGCGACCTTAGCATGATTTAGCTTCTCTGTCTGTAATAGCTCTGCTCTACTAAATACTGTCCCTCCCCTGAGGCTCTCTGTCCTCTTTATGTCCCTGTGTGTTTTGTTTCCCTTGCTGTGTTGCTCTTGTTGCTTATCATTGGTGGTATTTTTTTTTATGGTTTGCTTTTGGTAGAATGGTGTGTGGTATGTTGTGTGCGGTGTTTTTCTTTCTTCTTTTTTTTGTTACTTCTCTGTGAATGATGTGTCTGAGTCCCCATTAAGTGCTTTTCCACAAGCTGAGGTGCTGAGTTTTTTGAAGTGACCTAGTGGCAGAAAGAGGCAGCAGTGAGTGACTGATGCTCAGAAGGTGATAATGTGGAGACAGTGTTCCAGGGTGGTAGCAATAGGTGTTGAAGGACAGGGACTACTGCTTAATGCCTCCTTATGAGGCTGGAGTTCAATGTGGTGCCATGTGGAGAGCTGCTTGTTGCTTTTATGGAGTTATCCAACGGTCACTAGGTAAAGAAAATGAGTATGGCAGCCACATTTTGAGTTTATCCAGCACAGCATTATTGATGTTCGAGGAGGCACAGCTGTATTCCTACCAAACAGCTGCTGGGGGCTGGCCCCTGTATATTTTTTTCCATTATGTAATTCGTGGGAAGGGAAAACACAAGACCTTTAGGCTCCTAACAAAGGCAGGGATGCTCTGACTGCTTTTACTGTGATGGTGATTTTTTGGAAGGCAGAGAAGGTGTTTTGCCCTGAGTTACATCTAAAAGGGGTTGATTGTATATTCGTTTGTTTTTAATTGGAGAAAACAGACGAATTTTTGATCTTCTCAGAAAAGAGGTATTTATATGCTGAATAGGATTCCAGTCCTCAGAATGACTAATGGCCCTGAACACAGTAAAATTAAGTTAATTTTGTAGGGGGGTGTGTGTGTGTGTGAGGGATGGTGCCACAGTGCAAGAGACGTGCTACAGGGCGAGTAAGTGCTGTGTGAACCACTTTTCTCTGCCTTGCCAGGAAGCGTCTCCTCCTTCCCCTCCCGGAGCAGCGCCAAGCTGGGTGGCTCCCTCAGCTCTCCAGCAAACCACACTCTTATTCTTCCAGCAGAGTCTGGCCCTTCCCTTTATCTGAACTGCCAGGCTGGCATTCGTTTGGCTTCGCCTTATCTGCTTAGCCTCACCGTCCCTTTTGTGCTTGATTCCTCGTGGCGATGGAATAATAAGGCTTGGTCTCCTCTACTCCCGTCGCTAGGTTGCCGAGGCTTCCCAGCCCTCTCCCCTTTCCTGCTGGCTCTCCGCTCTTTGTGTGAGCTCTGCTCCTGACGCTTGCCACGTGGTGGTTGCATTTCAGAGAGCTCGTAAGGCCTTGTGCTTCCAAACTTCTGTCCTCTTTGTTGCATAGGCTGGGAAAAGGGGATCGTGCTTTGGACATGGATAGGTCATAACCGATTTGCTTTAACCTGAAGTGTCTAAACAGAGCAGAAAGCTTTTCTGTGCGGTGCCCCAAGCACTGTTGGCCTCTTCCCCCTGTTCACCTTTGCGCTTGTGTCCTGATTGATTTCTTTGTAAATATGCTGTGGTATGCAAACGCGGAAGGAACGTTCATAATTCCAAAGCAGAGGCAGCTCCTGAAAATCCAGCATCTTTGCAGGGCTGTGCCCCTGTTTTGTTCCCCTGGGCAGCAAGTGTGTTTGCTGCTACATATTGCCCAGAACCTGCCTCTCCAGGTGTTGGTTTGCTGTTACTTGGCACCTTTTAGGATCAGTTACATTTGCTGTGAAGTGGGAGTATGGGCAGAACAGCAGTACAGAATGAGTGCAAGGCAGCACTTGGTATATAGCAATGATAAATTGTTCAGCTTATATTCTTCATGCTTAATATACTGCTTTCATGTTCTGAAATTATCAGTGTAGATGCAAGACAAACTATTTCTGAGACTCTTCTTGAACACAGGGGAAGAAGGATCAGATTACTTGCTTTAGGTGGTCTAAATGTTGAACATTATAACTAAAATTTTAAGATTTGCTCTGATCGCTAGCTACAATTTAAATATGGTCCTTATGTGCCTCTGAGTTTGGCAAAAATGGGGAAAAAACTAACTTGTGAAATCTGTCAGGGGGAAAAATGTGATCCAGAAGCTGCCTGCATTTCAAGGGCGTGTTAAATCTGACTTCATTTATGGGTATGAATATTATCCTTACAGCACCCTGGTGAGCCAGGCCCCATGCAGACAAAGAGAGGGACTGCCTGTGCCTTGGAGAGCTTGCAAGTTAATGAATACAGCAGTCATCTCCAAGGAAAACTTGAAGCAGGCTGACTTTTCAAAAATCTGATTTGAAATGCTTAAAATGTGTTGTGTATGGGCTCCTATCTGATCTCAGCATTTCTGAGAGGGGGTTGCTGAGTAAGGATGACCCACAGTTGGGGTCTAACATGGGCCATGGGAAACCTGGCTCAGCTCTTGCAAGCCTAGCACTCTCTGCTTTGCGTGTGCGTGTTGATAAAAGCTCTCATCTGCTGGCAGCAGTGCTGTGAGGATAAGGACCTGGAAGGCTGTCATGGATGCGGGTGAGAGGAGGATATGCAGTTGTCACAGATGTTTGAAAGTCGGATTTATGTGGGTTAAACTGGGCATGCTCGCAGCCTGTTGATTGCAGTTGCACACCACATTGGTGCATGACTCAGTACTGGGTGGGATTTGATATATAAGCTTCTTGTACACTCACATTAGCCTGAGGACAGGTGACTGCTTCTAGAGATGGCTGTATCAGGGAGAGGAAGCTGTGCCCTTCAGAGGCTGCTATCTCTGCTCCCCTGCCAGACAAGACACTTAAGCTGTACAAAACCAGCTTCAGGTAGCAGTGACTGGGTTAGTTTAAATGAGGCTTTTTCTGGGCATGCTGATAGGGCCTGATTTTGCTGTTCTTGGAGGGTATTGCCTCCAGCATGGGGTGCCTTGGTAATACCTTCCTAGATGCCTAGATTGTCCACAGAACCCAGCTGAGTTTGGAAGATTTGCCTGCTGCTGTATATGATGGGATTGTTGTCTTATAGCTTGGAAAAATGGTATTTGACCCATGTTTTAAATAATAATCATAATGTGAGTAATTTTTTAGTTACTGAGAAGTGACTGTGCGTAGTTGTTGCTGATTAATTCATTCAACTGTGTAATATAATTTGGAACCACAAGAGTACAGTAACATGAAATTTTCTCTCATTTGGCCTCTTGAGTAGACTCTTGTCTGGATGAAGACACTGGTGTATCCTATTTGCATGCCCTTCATAGTATGGTCTTGCCAAAGAGTAACATGTTTTCCCAGCAGCGTTAGTTCATAAACCATCAAATATAGCTAGTGGTGACTTCTTTTCCCTGGATTTCTGAGATGTAGGATGAGGAGGAAGAAGGAAAAGTGCCCATGTCCCATACTCTTTGAAGATAGGGTTCTTGTTAGATCTCTTCTTGGCTATCTCTTGGTAAGGTTTTTTAAAACCTGGTGGAAAAAAATAACCAGTTACTTTGTTAACCAAGAATCTGGATATTTTTTAATCACTGCCTCTTTCTAGGGAGTGGTTACTTCTGATCAGTGTAAACTGTCTCAAAAGGATATTGTCACATGAACTTTGGATGAGTGAGAAGGAAAGAGGTATTGGTTAGGAAAAAACCAAGTAATTTCTCTGCCTTACAAACACTTGATGCTGACTTCTTTTCCTTTCCCATGCCTGTGCAGGGCTATGAAAGCCAAGTTTGATGCTTTGCAGGAGAAACAAGGTTTGCTATCTGAGTAAGGAGGTTCAGTACTTTCTAAAGGTGTGAGTGTCTTTTCTGAGCAGAGGCACTGGGCTATCTTATTTTCTAAACGGCGCTAGGGAATGGGAAAGGATTGTCAGCCTTCAACAGCATTGTGTTGGTGGTCTTAAACAGCATTGCTCTTTAATGAGAAAGGGAATAGTGGGAAGCTGCAAGGTCTGAGAAACTGTTGGCTTCTTGCTCCTTGTCTGATGTCTCCTGGGGCAAGAAGCCTTGGGAAGCCAGAGGTGGAGCTGGAGGTTGGAGAAGAACCACTGCATTTCTCACTTTTCAAATAAAGTGACACTTGTGTATTCTCCACTTTCTATTACACATATTGTTATTTTTTTCTTGCTTTTTATCTTTACTAATAACAGTATGTAAAAGACAGTATGTAAATGGAAGGAGAGAACAGCAAAGGGGATGTGGCTATCTGCTGGGTTGGGGGGAATAGGCAACCTGCTCAGTCTTGTGACAACATGGCTATAAAAATGACAGGTGACACTTACGTGCTGAGCAATATTCAAGAAGTGGGGAGTAGGGTGGGACAACTCTCAATTATATGTGTATAGTTGTGGTCTGTAACTTGGCTCTTTCTGTTTTAGATAAAGATCTTGGGAGTCATAGTGTTTTCTTCATCAACTTAATGGTAATAGTTATAAATGCAAGTGTATTGTTAAAAGCTGTTATGAAAGCATCTGAGAGTAAACCAAAACCTCATTATGCCATGTTTTATAAATCCCGTGGTATACCCTTTTTCTGAACGCTGTGTAGTTCTGGTTGTGCCCCATTTTCATCCCTTCCCCATGCATGCTTCTCAGACCTGTAAGATAAAGTACAGGAATTGTTCTTGTTTTCCATCTCTGTACAAGGGAGAAGCAGAAAACTCCAGACTGTCTAGCTTGAAAAACAGATGACTGAGAGGAGCGTGGTAGAGGGTCTGTGAAACAGAAAGCAACACAGAGGAGATGAACAGGGTACAGTTACTCTCTGCTTCTCATAAGGCAGGAAAGGGGGCCACCAAATGAAATGACTGAGTAGCAGCTTCAGAGCTGAAGAGGGAGTATACGCATGGGCTTTCTTTGTTCTCCTTTAGACAACAAACATATAATTAAATTGAAGCACTCTGCCACAGGATGTTGTAGATGCCGAAATCACAAATGGGTTCAAAAAAGGTTAGATGGACCTCATGCCCCCCTGCCCCCCCCGCAATGAAAGGCCATTAAATTCAATGATGCAGATGCCAGGCTCAGGAAATCTCTCTCTGCTGGTCCTGGACTCATTCTTCCTAAGTGCTGCCTGTGAATAACAGGCAGGACTGGGCCCAAACAGCTCTTCATGCTGGGTATGAGGGAATATAACAGATGACCCTGTTCAATGAGTGGAGATACCTGAGGTCTGGGTTACAGACGTGGAAGACCATATGAATGTGGAGCTGTGTGTGTAAGAATTACTTATTGTCAAGGATCAAGGGAGTCAGCAGAATGAAGATCTGTGATGGAAAGAAAGATGTTTACCTTATCTCTGCTTCCTTGTCAATAGACTGTTGAGCTTCAAATAGATTTGGCAATGATCTATTTGTTGGCAGCACGAGATGCGGTGCTGTATTATTGCTGTTCCTTTTCTGTATATTAAATTCTATACATGGATCTTACTTGTGTTCAAGTAGGTGTGTGTGTGACTTCTTGGTCACCTAAATGAGAGTGGAAAGGAAACAGTTTGGAGGGAAGGAAGAAAATCCTTTCTTGTCAGGGCAGTGTTCAGGGCAACGGAGCAGAGACCCAGCAGTGGTTGGCTCACTGAAGTTTGACTCAGCTTGTAGCTTGGCTCTCAGACCTAATTGTGGGCATGAATTTACCTATTTTTAACAGACTTTAAAATGGTTTGCTGCATAGCTCTGTGGAGGTCCTTTATTGTATTTTTTTGTAGGGCTGTGGGTGTGCAGGAGTTCCCAAGGTTAGTGTCAGGATGTGGGGCCCAGCATGGCCGCTGCGGGTTGTGGAGTAGTAGCCATAAGGTGTGTGGGGCCCGTGAGGCCTCGCATGTATTGTTTGCTGCTATTGACCAGTAGGGTGGACCAGTTCTCCTAATGAAGCTTTGGAGTTGCCGTGGTTCTGAACTGCAGCCTGGGGATGCCAAGGGTGCTCTCTGATGTTGAGAGAAGAGAGCTGTGTTTGGAAAGGGCAGATGAGCCTTGTAGGGCCAATCCAACATGTATGCTGCAGGCTTTTGCTTTGTTCTGGTTGCCTGTTCTTTGGTTGCGCATTCAGAACAAAGTGGATGGTGCAAATTTTTTCTTTCCTCAAATGGCTTGCAAGAGATTGGTGGTAAAATCTTAATCAAATGTGTGTTTGTACTTCTTAACTTTGTACCTAACTCTTTAAACAAACGCTAACCATTTCATAGTTCACTACAAAACCTTGGCCATGTCTAGACAAAAAACCTGTTGTGATTAGTAAAGGTGTGCTTCTGAGTGTGTGTGGGAGTATATTTCATGCTTCTGATAATGTATTTCCTGCACCTGTATGGGTTGCAGGGCTTTTGTTTGCTGAAGCTCAGATTGGAATCGCATGCATGTAGTGAAAACAATTTTACACACTTAAGGTGTATATTGGAAAGCTGTTTGCTCGTATAGTTATTCAAACCTCATCTATGGCTGCACATTGGTGCCACCTGCTTGCAGGAAAGAATGAGTGGACTGTATTATTCAGGGAGAAAAAAAATCAAGGCGAGGCCTCAACATCTGTTCTGGCTTTATTGTTTGGTCTGGCCTGGGCTGTGGGCAAAATGTAGGCCACTGCTTCTGCTTTACTGCTAGCTCTCTAACTGGAAGGGCATCTTGGATCTGATACATTCTTGAAAAGTTTGAATTAAAAGTAAAGACATGAAGTTCAAACTTAGTATGAATTGAACTTGATTACTTTTTAAAGAAAGTGAAACTGTTGCATTCCATGTTTTTTTTTCTCATTTTCTTGTCCAGTTATTCTAGTGGTAATAATTTTTATCACTGCAAAATGACCTTTGTAATCATTACTGGATGATTAATCTTTAACTGTTTTTTTTTTTAAGCAATATTATTCATACTCTTAAAATGTGTAGGTTTTTGTAGCACAGTACCTTTACAGCTATTCTGAGGCAATAAGGTCCTTCAACGTGTGTTTTCAGTGCTACTATGCTGTATAGAAACACAAATAATCACCTTTGTTTCCAAAGGCAGATACAAAAATGCCCTCAGAACGTCATTTGCATATAGATTATACTGTCAGCCGAGTGTAGCCATGTATAGGTAGATCTAACTGTGGCTTAATTTATAACTTTAATTAAAAAGATTCCTCAACTTGCACCATTGCAGTCTAAAATGTTCTGCATTTAATGATTTGGTAGTGTGTGCAAAGATGTTGTATATTTCTGCAGCCCTCAGAAAACACAAAATAGGATCACAAGCATTATCTGCTGACTTGCACGAAGTCACATGCAGAAGGAAGTGGAGATGGGCAGTAAAGTTCTTCAAATGTCTTTGAGTTGCTGTTTGGGACAGCAGCGCTAGCAGAGGGGAAGGAAGGTGAAAAAAGGTTTTTCTTCTGATGCTCAATTTCATTTGAATTCCCTTGTGCTACACGGGTGTATTGTATTGCAGCTGTGCATTTACAGTTACATTGTAGGCTTGAGTAACATCAATGAACCAGCAAGAGTGAGTTTTTTAAACTGTGGAAGCCAGTGCCTCCCTTACCTTGTTTTGTTTAGCAGTCATCACCTATTCAATAAATACAAAGAAAAGGTATGGTTTAGAATGGAAGCAATTGTTCATCTCACTTCATTAGAAATCAATATGTTTAGGCTTGGTCCAAAACAGTGTTCAACAAC
This sequence comes from Semnornis frantzii, assembly GCA_013399775.1. NCBI lineage: Eukaryota > Metazoa > Chordata > Aves > Piciformes > Ramphastidae > Semnornis > Semnornis frantzii. Next base: position 30,943 of record VWYK01075425.1, read on the forward strand.
TAAGTGGTTCTATGTTAACTCTAGTTCTTCCCCAAACAGTAGAAACATCACCTTTGAATATTATGCAACGGATGTTTGCTATATAATAGTGAGGGTTATATATTGAAGAGGTGTTTCTTAGTCTTTCATTTTAAACCTATACTATGTGATTTAAAAATGAGTTAGTGTTAGTTATTGGGGGATCAGTAAGTGCTGTTTGTACTGTGGGAACCTTCGTATTTGGGAATTTTGCCATTTTGTACTGTGGGGATTTCAGTTGCTGTGTAAACTTTAATAACTTCATGAAATACATTGTTTAGATCTGAAAATATTTTCTTACCTGTTGTCTTGCAAGAGATCAGTGCCTGAAAAATTCCCTGTACTTCTGTGGCAAGTGCTTTTCAAAGTTTGGTTTACCTTCCAGAGACGATACAAAAATGTTTGTGTATCGAGCACCTGACAGTAAGATGCTTTTCTGAGTTACTTTTTGTTTTTTCTAAATAAGAGGCACTGAGTATTAGCAGGTTCTCACTCTGTGGTATGTGTTGCTGGGCTCTTGCACAATCATGTATTAGTGTGTTTTGCTTTGAAATTCAGAGGGCTTCAGTAGCTCAAATGCTTTGTGCAAACAGCAACAACAAAAACTGCCATCACAGGCTACCAAAAAGTTTATGGAGGAGAAGTAGTGTTGGAGGCCTTCTGGTAGAGCTTTACCCTGACTTGGACAGGATGGAGCTGGGAGCAGAGTATCTCTTGGCATCTGCAAGAGGCAAGGATCTTCTCTCAGGGTTAGCACAGGTGCCTGAAGCAAAACATAAAGCACTCTTAACAGCTTGCAGTCATGGCTGGGACATGCAGCATTCTTAGGGAGAGCTGCAAGGTGAAGCAACTCTCTCCAGTGCAAGAAGTCAGGTGGCAGGTGACAGTGGTGTCTTGCACAGAGGCAAAATGATAGGCAATAGAGTGGTCACTCTTAGAGAGGCCTCAGTTCCCACTGAGTTGGTTCTGGCACATTTCTTCTGCAACTTGGAAAGGAAAAATGAAGTGGAATGCATCAGGCTGGAGCTGTACAGTGCTAGGCTTCTGCTTGATGGTGGGCTCTGTCTTAACGCTTGCTCTTCATGTACACAGTTATTTCACCACTGCTCCTTAAGACAGCCTAAACTGGTGCTGTGATTGAGGGAGGTGTCCTGCCTGGCCCTTCTTCCTCGTTTGTCTTCCTTGTCTCTTAGGATACGCAGTAGCAAACCAGGAAATGGTATGAGTTTAACATCTTTTTTTGTTGGACTGTCTTTCTTTCTTTCTTTTTTTTTAAAGCTCAGGTACATGCCCTGCTTTGATTTGTCAAATAAGTGTTGGTGTAAGGGGAAAGACTTTTGCAGTGGTGCTGGTGAACCATCACATTGAGGTAAAGCCCTGTGGAGTAAAGGCAGAAAATCCCCTGTCCACATAGGCTTCCTGCGCACCTGTTTAGCTGTTGGTCTCATCTTGCATCCAGCTGATTTGATTTAATAACTGAAGAAAATGCTGTTTGCTTTCTATTTTGCCAGGTTACTTTTAGCAAATGTGCTTGGCTTGGAGGTCTAAATGTCACAGTCAACGCTTGGTGGTGGGGAGAGGCAGGGAGCACATGTCAGGAGAGTAGAGAAAAGCTGGCTGAGCAGAACCTCCTCTCCCTTCAGAAGTGGTGAGGTGTTGAACAGATTCAGGTGATGAAGTGCAAGCTCCATCCTGATGGCCTTTTGACACTTCAGAGGCTCTGAATTTATCTCCATAAAGAGATTTGAGTGGCATGAACTGAATGGTATTGCTGACAGACACAGGTTTTTCTGTGGTGATGCCAGCACCTGCATGACTGACTTAAAATTTTGGAGGGATCAGAGGGATGGGAAAAGTACTCTGACCTGTAAGGGAAACTTAATGTATGTGCTGCAGTGGCCTTTGGTAGCTTCTGTTTGGAGACATACGTGTTTTCTTTTTGCTGTCAGGTGTCCCAAATTCACAGCACCCTGGCAGAGGTGAGGAGAGAAGCAGGCTTATTGCCTTCAGCTCTGCTTTGTTGTCTGCTTGCAGCAACTCTGCTGAGCATGGTGGCTGAGGAGCCTGCAGGGCCATGTATGTTACGTCTTGGAACATTCTAGAGAGAGCTTGAACGAAGATCTGTGATTTCATGTGAACACAAATGTATTCATGATGATAAAGTCTGCAGCATGTTCAACATTGAGCTTATTCATACAGTCCTGATTCCAGCACCAGTACAATTTAGGTTTGCCCAAGAGAAAAAGAGAAGCTACGGTATCTGTAAAAGAACCTCTCGAATGCAAGGAGATAGATTTAACATTCTGTGGTGTGGGGAGGGATTCCAGACCCTGGGTTTAAGGTAACAGACCAGAGGGCTTGTAGGTTTATTTAGGGCTCAGTGTCCTTTAAGACCTTCTTTGCAAGGATCTTGCAAGTTCCACCCCTTTTCTCTTTTTGCAGAGGGTCTTGGCAGAGTTAACTCTCTTCTTTCTGACTTGGGTTAAAAACAGCAAGGGAGTGTGGCTGGACAGGGTATGGGTTTTGAGGATTTCGATCTGGTGTATTTGGTTGGGGGTCTTTTGGGGGGCTGGTTGTTTGGAGTGTGGGTTTTTTGGTTTTTTGTATTCTCAAAACAGTCTTTGCTCTCACTTTACTCTGTTGTCCTCCTGTGTGAGCTGGGATCACTCAGGTGTGGGGTCTGAAGTGGGTTTACCCCTGAAGCTTTAAACCAGTAGTTGGAGAGCAAGACTGACGTCTTTATGCATGCAAGTGACAGACATATGTGCTTTGGAGTGAGGCTGTCCCATGTAGTAACCTTCTCAGCAGAGAAAAGATATGCTTTAAAGGCTCACTCATTTGTTTTTGAAATCAGCCTAATGCCTCTTGGAGTGTGAGCTGACTGCTGCTGCTGGTTGAAACCTCTGTGGTGTTTTTCTGTGGGTTGGGTCGGTCCTGCAAAAGCTTTCCAAAAGTGGGGGATGAGCCATAGCTGCTCTGGATTGGTGTTTCACATCTGGCAGTGTGCTGCTCTTGCATGTGCCAAGCCTGTGCCTTAGCACAGGCAGCTCAGGGAGCCCCTAGACAAAGAGCATCAGCATACAAGTAGAAGGGATAGGAACTTCCAATGGTGATGTTGTGCCTCTGCTCTGCAGATTAATATATTGCTGCCTGCTGTGTGGTCAGCTGCATGCTGGTGTTGTGTGCTCACAGCTCCAGGGTGAAAAAAATACTCCCAACTTTTTTTCAGAATAAGGTCTTGCAATGACAGGACTAGGGGCAATGGGTTTAAACTGGCAGAGGGGAGATTTAGACTGGATATTAGGAGGAAGTTCTTTACAGTGAGGGTGGTGAGGCACTGGAACAGATCGCCCAGGGAGGTTGTGGATGCTCCCTCCCTGGAGGTGTTCAAGGCCAGGTTGGATGAGGCCTTGAGTAACCTATACTAGTGGGAGGTGTCCCTGCCTATGTCAGGGGGTTTGAACTAGATGATCCTTGAGGTACCTTCCAACCTTACCATTCTATGTTGATGTGTAGGTATTCTCCCTTGCTCATTTCCTTGCACAGGTTGAGCTGCATTGCCTTGTGCAGTGAATCACAACTGTATGTGGGATCAACTTTTAACATTTTCTTCACAAAGTGGTTTTTAGCTTGTACCAGTACCCTCCTGTGTTTCAGCATGTAGCTTGTGGAGTTAGGGGTATGTTCTGGGGATAAGAGGAATGGAAACTGCTGTGGAAAAAGCAACGTGACACTGTGCCTGGTTGGGTCTGTACTTCTCTGCTTGTGTAAGAGCAATAGAAGCTTGCATCCTTTGAATTTTGACAGTGGAACAAAATGTAGGGGGTGCTGCTTGTAGTAGAAAGTTCCAGTTGGGGATGGAGGAAGCATCCACAATTCCTCCTGGTCTTGGGACAAATGGGAAAGCCAGCAGTGGGAAAGTGATTATGGAGTGTCTGCTCTCTGGACCACCATGTTGGGGAGCTAATGGCTATGGCAGAGACTTCACAAATACCTGGTGGGTAAATTAAATGGTTTCCTGAAACATCAGGTGATACATCAGGTATACACCTTCTCTGAACACAGACTGCATCAGTTTAATTGCAGTTGCTTAAACAAGCAAATCCTAAACCAGATCCTAAATTCATTGGTTCCTCTAAAAAATAGTAACTTTTGTCCTCCTTGTGATACTATTTATATGAAACATATGATGGAATAAATTGAATTAGCTTTTAAGCATTGTTATTGTAGTGTTCAAATTCACCTGATATGCTTTGTTCAGAAGCAGGGGAAGTAATTTCTCCTTGTTGGTGAGCCTTGCATCTGTGCTTGGAAGGGCGGAAGCAAGGGATGTAATAACTACTCTTCCTGAAGTCCTCTCTTCCTCTCTCATGGCTGTTGCTCTGAAATAACCATTTGTGTTTCCAAATTCTGAGCAAGCTCTTAACCTCTTCTTTGCGGCATCATGTAACAAGACTGTGCTGTGTGTATTCATAGTAAGGTCAACACATCACAACTGGACTGTGAAGAATGCATGTCATGTCTACCTTGTCCGTGGGGACAGAGAGGTTCTCCTCCCCACTCTACTCTGCCCTGCCAAGGCCATGTCTGGAATATTGTGTCCAGTTCTGCACCTCTCAGTTCAGGAAGGGCAGGGATCTGAAAGAGTCCAATGCAGAGCCACAAAGGTGATGAAGGCAGTAGACCATCTCCCTTATGAGTTAAGGCTGAGGGAACTGGGTCTCTAAGCTTGGAGGAGACTGAGAGGTGACCTCATTAATGTTTATAAATACATGAAAGGTGAGTGTCAGGATGACAGAGCCAGGCTTTTCTCAGTGATAGGACAAAGGGCAGTGGGTGCAAGCTGGAGCATGGGAAGTTCCACCTGAACGTAAGGAAAAACTTCTTCAGTCAGGTTGACAGAGCAGTGGAACAGGCTGCCCAGAGAGGTTGTGGAGTCTCCTTCACTGAAGACATTCAAAACCCACCTGGATGCATTTTTGTGTGACCTACTCTAGGCAATCCTGCTCTAACAGGGGGTTTGAACTAAATGATTTTTTTGAGATCCCTCCCTATCCTTAATGTTCTGTGATTCTATGAAATGAGGGGGCTAGGGACTTGAAGCGGTGATAGGGAGGTTGTGGTGCTGGAAAGTGAAGGAGCCAGTTGGCAGACTAAATCACCTGTGATACCAGGGAGACAGTCTTGGCCTCTCTGGATGTTTGAGTGGACTCACTAATTCCCCCACCTTGCTTTATGTGTGCTGGCCTTTAAGTGCTCCTGTGCTTTGCAGACAAGCATGAGTTTTAACTTGACCCTGCTATGTGCCTTGCACTGTCCTCTGCCTCTCAGGAACAAGAGTTAAGGGTGAACAGGTGTGGGTTTGGGCGGAGAGGCAGGGTAGGAGAGGTGTTGTGTGCATACCAAAGGTGTTGTATGCAAGTGCAGTGTAACTGGCTGGTTGTTGCTATCAAGAGGCTGTAGGGAGGAAGAAACTGGGCTGTGGGAACTGGGTGGAAGAGTTGTAAGGATTGTGTGAAGCCCGCCATCTAATGCAGCGGGCAGTTCTGTGTGTGAGGCCTGGGACTCATTTACCCTGGAAGAGGAGGTACTCCCTAACCCAAGGCACTCCCTTTGCAAAGGGAGGTCTTAGGTGCCTGGTGGGAAGCTGTGATAGAGGCTGAAGAAGACATTTTACCAGCAATTGCTTAGGTATCATGAGGTCCTGCAGTACCTCCCTGAACTGGTCATGACCTCCCAGGGTTCACTGCAGTTCAGATCTGGAAAGGCTGTGGTGCTACCTCTCAATGCACAAAAGTGTAACTTGGGGTTTTAACTGTGGGAGGTGAAACTTCACCCACCTTATTGTGGGTGAGCTAAGCTAGTGGTGTTCTGCTCCAAAAAGGAGCAGTTGGGCTGGGATATATGCGAAGACACATCAGGGAAGAGGTTCATCCTGCTAAACTAGGCGAAAAGTTTTCTCTTAAGTTAGGTGTGTTTTACCAGTTCAGTGAGTGAGATTGAGGTAAAACCAGGCTGACAATTTGCCTAGTATTGCACCTTGCTGGCAGAATGTGGGCATCAGGTTCCTCAGCTGCAAAGGGTTGCTGGGGGTGTGTTTGGGTTTCAGTAAAAAAATGTTTGAGACCTGACGATTCCTGTCTTTGAAAGCATGTTCTTATCCCATAAAAATACTCAGTGTAATGCAAAGTGAGGAGACTTTTATTTCTGTGTCTTACAGCCCTATGCTAGACTTCACCATCCTGGGTAGGGGGCGAGAGGAGCAAAATTCTATAAAGGAGAGGCTTTTATGGTTCTTTGAGTTCCAGACCTAGATTTGAAATAAGGGAGAAAGTAAGATTTAATCCCCAACTTCTGAAGAATTTTTTTTTTTTATATAAAATTGTAGTTTTAAAATTCAGTACTGTGT
>VWYK01075426.1:9233-21243 GCA_013399775.1 Semnornis frantzii
AAAGAAAAAGAAAAAGAAAAAGAAAAAGAAAAAGAAAAAGAAAAAGAAAAAGAAAAAGAAAAAGAAAAAGAAAAAACAAGATAAAGAACAAGAGAAAAAGAACAACAAACAACAAGAAAACAAAAAAAAAAAAAAAAGAAAAAGAAAAATTTTTTTGGGGGTTTTTTATTCAACATTTTATACACACTCCATATACTACAGCCTTGAAAGAGATGCTGCAGTATGATGGGCTCTGGAGACTTTATCTTCCTGCAGCAACTGAAGAAGAGCAATTTCAACCCTGACATAACAGTCAGGCATGTGTTTGCTCGATAGTTATCCACAGCTAGCATTAGGGTGCTGGTGGATGTGCTCTTGGCAGTTTTGCATATGCACAGGTTGTTTCTAGTGGGCTGTACTCCATGCACCTTTCAGGCTGTGTCTTTGCATGATTTCTTAATGCTGCACAGAGGTGTCAGATCCAAGCACATGCTTTTGGCATGAATTCTGCATGCATTTACGGGTATGCATCCTCACATCCATGGGTTTCGTTTCTCCCTGTGTATTGGAGCTAGGTGTGTGCTGTGAGCCCATGTGATTCTGCACAGTTTGCTAAGTCATGCTGTTGGTCTTTCCACCAGCTGACCCTGGTGGTAACCACTAAATCATACCATCCGCTCCTGCTCCACACTAAAAGGTACATCACTTTCTTCTACTACAAAATGCTGCCAGAGCTGCCATTTTATGCTGCATATCATCCTCTACCATGGAAAGACAGCTCCAACCAAACAATAGTAGTTCAAATAATTCATGCTTCAGCCAAAGCCTGGGACCTCCAAATCTGCCTCCTCTTGCCTAAGACACGGAGTGAGGCAGTGGCTGGGACTCCCTCTCCAGAGGCATTCCCAGCCCTAAATTGTCATCAGCAAAAAGAATTATCTGATTTGGTAGCAGAAACTGCCGCAGGTTCATGAGCCACTTCCTTCCCTAGGACGTGACGCCCTGGATGGCTCTGCTCTTGCTGCCTGCCAGTGTCTGCTGTCTTCCCCACTCCTCCATGAGCCCCCCTTCTCCCTCCACTACTCATTCCTTTGCTCAACGAGGCTGGCATTTAAGAAACACTTATTCCAATCCATTTCTACCCTTGTACAGCAATTGGGTGTCATTTAGTTTGATTTAACCAATTTAGTCCTATGAATTAATTGGTTAATAAGCCATCTGTATGCATCAGGTGACAGAGTCGCGCTCTCACACACAGACACAGACAAGCTACCCACTTGTCCTTGTTTAATAACAGGCTGTAGGGAGCAGGAGCAGGAGAGGCATGCAGGCTAATATCACTCCCCATGGAGAACTCCCAACAGAGGGATCTGGTGCTTATTGCAACGACCTTGACCTCCAAGTTGGGGGGACTCTATGTTTAGAGTGATTCAGAAATAACCTAGACCCCAGCTAGAGAGGAGTCCCAGGTACAGAATGGACACAAGAACTACAAATATGCCTCACATGGTGAGATTCTTTGTTTCGGTGGGGTTTTTTGGTGGTGTTTTTTTGGGGGTTTTTTTTTGTTTGTTTTTTTTTTTAAGAGAGGGGAAACAAGGTTTAGTTCCTGCCTACTAGACAGTAGGAAAATCTCAACTGCATTCTCAAACAACTGAACTTTGTATGTGTGTAGGAGGGGGAGAGAGGTGGGAAGTGGGGGAATAGGAGGAGATTGAGGCCTGAAGCATTTGATTTAGGTGTGATCTTTAATTACGAGAAAAACATCTCATCTATTTTGATTTCTTATTAAATGCCAAGAAAAAAAACACCCCTTGCAGGCCTCAACCATTTCAACGTTATATACAAACCCCCAAGCAATTGAACAAACAACAATACAGCAAACAAAAAGCAACTCCAGCAACGTATCCCAACCCACACAGCAGAAAAAAACATCAACTGTTCAGACAGAAAAACAACTCCCTCCCCTGGTTGCCCATCCATCTCAGCCACTCCTGGATGCCCCAGCAAGCAGACAAGAATCTCTGCACACCCTGAAGGTCAACACATAAAGAAAGGCTTTTAGACTGAAGAGAGAATTCAATTACAAAGCTATGGCACTTTTGGGAATATGTCCCACCAGAAGCTCCCCTCTCTTTTTCGCCCTGAGAGGTATCCTCTATCTCAACCACTGCAACTACAACAGTATGAGGTGGGGAAGGGGTCACTTGCTGATTTGGGAAGCTCCCAAGAGATTTGGGACAGTAAATGCCAGCACCGAAGCCAGAAACTACAAAACCTAAGCCAAACAGCAATGCTTCAGTGTGACATGCTGGGCAATGTGCTCTCATTAAAGAAATGGACCACACACTTTTGTACTCGGTGTTTTCCAGATGAATGCAAGGTGCAGCCCACCACAGGCTGCAACTGATGGACACCAGGGAGAGCCTTGACTGAGGCCATCTCAGGGAAATGAGATGGGGCTTAGCCTGCAGTGAGTTTGCAAAGCAGTAATACATCCGCGAGGGCTCCTCTGGGGCACCCCTCGGTTCTGGGTGTTTTCCAGTGATCTGGGAAAGGAATTAGTGTGCTGCTGACTCTGAGAGAGACATAAAGTGAGTAGCACAGATGTAGCTTTGAGGAGAAAGTATTTCCCTCCGCTTTCCCTAAGGAAAATGAAATTACAGTGGAGTTTGCTTTAAATGGATCCCATTAGCACAACAGGCACCACTGAAAGAATAACATCCTCTGTGCACTGAAGTGAAACGCTGAGAGAGGAGTGGAGAAGCCTGAAACAGTCCCTTCCACACAGGAAAGGGAGAAACCTATTTACCCAGTACATTCAGTGGAAGACAGTGTGAAGGAGGGGGAAAATTATGCTTGACTTGTCTGATAACCTTCTGCAAAGGCATGACCAAAAGGATAGATTAAGGGAGAGCAGTGGATATTGTCTACCTTGATTTCAGCAAGGCTTTTGATACTGTCCCCCATAATATCCTCATGGGTAAAATCAAGCAAAGAGGGTTACATGATTAGACTGTGAAGTGGATTGGTAACTGTCTCAACAACAGAGTTCAGAAAAATGTGTTCAGTGGTACATAGTCCAGCTGGAGGCCTGTGGCCAGTGTTGAACACTGGCAATCAATACTGAGTCCACTTTTGTTCAATATCTTCATCAGTGACCTGGATGAGGGGGCTGAGTGTACCCTCAGCAAGTTAACTGATGATATGAAACTGGGAGGAGTAGTTGACAGCCTGTCAGGNAATACTGTGTCCAGTTTTGGGCTCCCCAGTTCAAGAGAGACAGGGACTTGCTGGAGACAGCCAAATGAAGTGCTATGAGGACGGCTACAGGACTTGAACACCTCTCCTACGAGGAAAGACTGAGAGAACTGGGGCTGTTTAGTCTTGAGAAGAGAAAGCTGAGAGAGGGGATCTTATTAATGTCTATAAATATCTGAGGGGTGGGTGTCAAGATCAAGGTGATGGTCTCTTTTCAGTGATGCCCAGTGATAGGATAAGGAATGAGCTGGAACACAGGGAGTTCCATCTCAATATGAAGAGAAATTTCTTTACAGTGAGAGTGACAGAGCACTAGAACAGGCTTCCCAGAAAGGTTGTGGAGTCTCCTGCTCCAGAGATTTTCAACGCCTGACTGGATGTGTTCCTGTGTGTCTTGGCTGAGGTGGTGAGGAGTAGGCAGGATAGAACCTTCTCATTGAATGTCTGTGGAGCCATGAGTACCTTGCTGAGCATTAATCCCTGAAAAAAAATGCTTTTTGCTATCAGCAGCATGAGAGTGCTTGTTTCTGTACACTGCAAAACTATCACACAACCACAGAATTATTTCAGTTGCAAAGGACCTCTAAGATCATTGAGTCTAGTCCTCAACCTGACACCACCAGAGCTATTAAATCATTTCACAAAGTGTCATGTCTACACAGTTTTTGAACACTTCCAGGAATGGTGACTCTGTCCACTCCCTGGGCAGCCTTTTCCAATGCCCTTCAGCAAAGAAATTTTCCCAATCTAAATATTCATCCAATCCAAATATTCCTTGGCACAATTTCAGACCATTTTGTCTTGTCATACAACCTGATACTAGGGAGAAGAGACCGATCCCCACCTCACTCCAACATCCTTTCAGGCACTTGTAGAGAGCAATAAGGTCTCCTCCCAGCCTCCTTTTCTCTAGACTAAATAACCCCAGTCCCCTCAGCCACTCCTTGCAAGACCTGTTCTCCAGATATTTCACCAGCTTTGTTGCCCTTCTCTGGACATTCTCCAGTTATTCAATGTCCTTCTTGTAGTGAGAGCCCCAAAACTGAACCCAGCATTGAAGGTGCAGACTCAACAGTGCTGAGTACAAGGGCACGATCACTTTCCTGGTCCTTCTGGTCATCCTATTTCTGACACAGACCAGGTTAAAAATGCAGAGTTAAGTTGCCCCACTTGAACAACTGAAAGCCCTATCTAAACCACCTCTGCTGGGTCTGCAGTAGCAAAGCCTGTGAAATGAATGAACAATCATACCAACCCATCCATGCCAATTTTGTTTGATCAGTGACCACAAAACCTAGAATGTCCCTGCCTGAATCAAGGACGTGGTGACATGCCCGCAAGAAACATACGTGACTGTTACACTCTCCTGGCCAGGCAGCACACATACAAAAGGTAGTCACATCACACTTCACAAGAAGTCTTTAACAACTCGTAAGGACTCTGGTTCCAAATGTGTACAAGTACTTAGGAGATTAAAGGGGCAGAAATATTTGGTGGTTTTTTGTTTTTTTTTTTATTTTCCCAGAAATGTCTCACCAGGCTCAGTTCCTTAACATCCACTCATTTCAAAAAGAAAGAGATTCCTATGGTGCTTGAGATGACTTGGAAACCTCCAATATTAAAACATCTTCGGAGCTATGTGGCATCCTGTTACACAAATGTCATGGATCCAGTGATTCTGTCCATACAAGCCTTGCACACCCAGATGGAGCTCCACGAACAGTGATAGAAGCAGAGAACAGAGCTACGGGGCAGTAAGAGAGACCAGCACTTCCAGAGACATGGCTGGCGCAGGATGGGACTGTTAATCCCTAGGTTATTGTCTAGGGAATATAGGACACATTATGTGGATGTAGGGACTGAGGACTTTTGGGGATTGCACGGGACTGAGGAGATGGTTCAGGGAAAGATCAAATGAAAGGAAAGGAAGGGACCATGGTGGTTTGTGGAAGAATGACAGGATGAGGGATAGTGGCTTTGAACTGGCAGAGGGGAGATTTAGACTGGATGTTAGGAGGAAGTTCTTTCCAGTGAGGGTGGTGAGACACTGGAACATGTTGCCGAGGGAGTTCGTGGCTGCTCCCTCCCTGGAGATGTTCAAGGACAGGTTGGACAAGGCCTTGAGTGACCTGAGTGGGAGGTGTCCCTGCCTATGGCAGGGGGTTGGAACTATATGATCCTTGAGATCTCTTCCAACCTTAGCATTCTATGATTCTATGGCAAAACAGAGGGATAACGGGACAAAAGGAACCTGATGTATGTCAATAGGTTGCTGGTTATGCACTTGTCTATCCGTGCCCAGTGTCTGATGGACATAGACTGTCTTGCTCTCTCATTAAATTCCAGTTCTCATTATTCTCCTGGTTGAGAGGACTCTACTCTGTGTGCAAGCACTACAAAGCTAGAACTGCTAGTGAGTACCTCAATAGGCTTAGGATCCCAGTTTGTGCACGTCGTTTTAGGAACAAGGAGATTGGAGGAACTGTCACTGAAAGGACGAGAGAGGCCAGTTGTCCAGAAGAACAACTGCTGGAGAGACCAGCCAAACACAGTCCCCTTGGTCCTGCATATTCTTGTCTCCATCATCTCCAGAATGGGAGTGGTGACCCTTGGTTTCTTCTTCTCTCGTCCTCTTTTTTTAATCATCCTGAAAAACACTTAAACGATCTAAAAGCATCCCCAACAAGGATGAGGAAACACAAATGTCTTAGTAAATGTGCATTTGAGCTCCACATGCTCCCAGGGATGGCATAGTAATAAAAAACAATTAGATAACGCTCAGCAGCTACAGTGAGAGGGAGTGGTACAATCTTACCACGACTAATAGGGTTTTTAATAATGGATGGGTCTCTCTGTGCCGTGCTGGAGAAGGGAAGCCGAAGTGGTCTCAGTTACATCGCATCTTTCTGCCCGGTGAATTTCTGTGAGTGGAGGATTAATATTCTATGAAAGCAGGGATTAACTTGCCCTCCACACTTACTGCTTCTACCAGGGAGATCCCTGCAGGGTCAGGACAGGGCTCCCTGTAATGGTGCAGGATAGGGGAATCCCATGGTGAAGGACACTGAGCTCACTCTCCCACATCCTGATGAAAGGATACATTGCTCATTCCTACAGGTGCCAACTTTTGAGCAGTTGATCAGTGAAAGACTGGGAAAAGCAGGGACTTCTGCTTTCTTGCTTTGCTTATGCTCCAGGAAAAGTCCAAAAGCAAAGTTACAACTGGCCACTGAAACAAGGCTGAAGAAAGCTCCATACACCAGATAAAATCATGTGACCCAAGGTTGATTGGTATCATGGGCAGGGTGCCATAAAGCTCTCTGCCTCCATCTCTCCCTGCTGCCTTCTGTTCACAAGCCTCCAATTCATGCCTCCTTGCTCAAAACAAAAACAAAAGCCATGGAGGGCATTTTCTTGTTGCCATAGAAACAGTTATTGTAATCTCAGACATACTTAATGCATCACTCCTCCCCCTCCAGCATCTCCTAACAGCTCGTTCTTCAATTGGAAGGTTATGCTGCAAGTGGAGGAAGAGGGCAGGTCTTTCAAGCAGGCCTGAAAGAGCCTTCCTGACAACTCATGTCCTGAGCTCAAAATCTAGCATCTCTGCAGTTGCCCATAATCTCTTTTCCATCAGCACAAAGACTCTTTCTGTCTTTTCTTCTCTCTTTCTGTCTTGTTTTCTGTTCTTTGGAGTGCCATATCATTTACATTTATGAAAGGAATTTTCCTGGGGGTGCAAAGATAGTTCAAATCGTCTGTGATCAAATCAACCTTGTGCATAATACGTTTGTATGAAAATAAATTCCCTGGGGCCCACACTCCTGGCTGAAAGTCTCTGTAATGAAGTATTTTGCTCTAATTTAGTTAAAGATGATGGAGATAGGAATGAGTGCATGTCTGCATATATATAGAGGAGTGGAAGAAAGACAGGATACCACACACTCACAAAAGCCAATAATTATAAGATTACATGCTATATGGCAACTCTCCTGAAGTACCTCATTATTACAAGAACATATCTTCTCATCTGTTCCAATTGAAAATCAGTCCTGTCCTATAGGGCTTCATGAAGATCAGATCTGGACAACCCAAATGCTTGTTCATGCATTGTTAAGAAATCATTCCCATTCCACATCCAGACTAAGCCAAGACCACTGATCAAGATAATGACCTTCCCTGCTCCCCATTCTTCTCCAAATGTAAAAGCAAGGCATCACCCCCAATTACAGTTGCTCCTCTGAAACATTAGCCTTTCCAGCATTTGCTCTCCGATTCAGGACAACTTAGCCTTAGAGCTTCTTCCCTATGCCTCCAGTACCATCTGAGTAACTTGGCTCTGAGGTTGCTGGCTACTCCTTTGTGACCTTCCTAGCTTGGTTAGGTACTTAAATTTGCAAATGCAAAGTTGTCCCTGGAAAATCTTGTTGAAATGAGGACAATTTCACACAGGGTTTCTGTTTCAATTAACTTGTATTTTCTGAGGATAACAGTTTTGCCTGCACACAAAAATATCAAACAGATCTGACTCTTAGCAAAGGTTAAATGATTTCAGTGAACCTCGGGTCAAGCCTGAAGTACAACCACAGTTATTTAAGTTCTAGTATGCTCTGCTGTTGACTCACTATGATGCTATGCATAAACTTCTGCTCTGTTTTCCTTCCCCACCATTTCTGTAGAAAACACACTTGCCTCTCAGTTGAACAAGAAATCACGAGATTTTAGAAATGGAAACCCTTCCAAGGTTCCAGTCATAGACTGAGTGTACCCAGAGGCATTCTCAAATGTATCAGGTATGGTTAAGTACAGGAAAGGGATATTCTAGCCTGGAGAAGAGAAGGCTTCGAGGAGACGTTATAGTAGCCTTCCAGTATCTGAAGGGGGTCTACAGGAACGCCCGGGAGGGACTATTTACAAGGTCACTCAATGACAGGATGAGATGCAATGGGTTTAAACTGGCAGAAGGAAGATTTAGACTGGATGTCAGGAGGAAGGTCTTTACAGTGAGGGTGGTGAGGCACTGGAACAGGTTGCCCAAGGAGGTCGTGGATGCTCCCTCCCTGGAAGTGTTCAAGGCCAGGTTGGATGAGGCCTTGAGTGACCTTTGTTAGTGGGAGGTGCCCCTGCCTATGGCAGGGGGGGGGAAGTAGATGATCCTTGAGGTCCCTTCCAACCTTACCATTCTATTGATTCTATGACACTGTTTTCAAGGATTGTGTCTTCCAGGTTTCTTTACTGTCAGTCATATAAAAAAAATCCAGGATATCCTTACTCCATTACTGCAGGATAGTATTTCCCATTCTTAGGGGGATGTGGGAAGAAATGCAAATACAAGCTGTTAAAGGACAACTCAGGGAAAGTAGTGGGCAGACAGACAACTAGGAACCCTTGGTAAGGTGTGAAGGGAACAGTATGATTTAAGGTGCGTGGGGAGAACCGGCAAAACTAATTTGGTGGACAGTACTCCTAGCTAGGATTCTGTTCATGCATTTTCCTAATTGCTTTGGTGAGAGGATCTGCTTTGAATAATGCTGGCACTGTGCAGGACATACACATATTTAGACTTAAGATGGCTACCCTACTTTATTTCAAAGGCTGTGCCACATGGGACACAAAGGGGGAAAAAAAATTATCTGAGATGTGGATGCAACACACATGTACTATAGAAATACCTACTTTACTCATTTTTTTTTTCTTTTTTTATCATCCTGTTTCATGTCCTAATAAAAAACAAAACAATCATCTCTTGTACTGAGACAAGCCTGGAAAAATTCCTATATCCCAGTGAAGACATGATTTTCACTGCATTAAGGGAAGTGATCCAGTAAGGGAAGTGATCCATTAAGGGAAATGATCAAATCTTCTGAAAGAGAAACTATACAAAATACACCTTGAAAATGAAGGCAGAGGACTAAAACCATTTCTGGCAAGAAGGTAGTGCAACTCTCTTTGAAGCAAGAGAAATCAATGATGCTGAATTTGTCTTAGGGAAATAAATACTAATAACCAGTCCTTCCCAGAGGACAATCTGGTAACAGGGAAGTTGACACATGCAAATGTCAGGCAGGATATATTTCCTCCTGTGTGCCAGTATCTAAGCTTATCACCCTATTTGGTTCTTCTCTCCCAAGTCATTTTGCAGGGTCAAAGGCTATCGTGGGGCTTTAATTATAATGCCATCGTAATGAGCTGACACTTAAATCAGCCTGCCAGTGGCTAAAGAAAATTAACCTTAGAGTCAAATGAGCTCCAGCCTGGGAGTTCATGTCACGAGGGGGCAACAGATGCTTGCAGAGCTGATGCGTATGGTTCAGGGATAGGGAGACAAACCTTACATTCCTTTGAAACAAGAGAACTGCACTGGGGAACTCACCTATTCTAGCCATCTCCAATGCACAAATATAAGCAAGGAATCTCTGCTGAGCTTTTTGCCACATGTTTGCTCTGCCAAGTCAAGGAGAAATCAATAGGGAGAAGTTATCTGGAGACAGAAACTTCTGGGCTCCTTGAGAATGGATGTGACTTGAACTCCTGCAAAATCACAGAATGATAGGGGTTGGAAGTGACCTCTGAAGATCATCTAGTCCAACTCTCTTGCTACAGCAGGATCTCCTAGGGCAAGCCACACAGGAACATGTCCAGAGATGGAGACTCCACAACCTCTCTTAGCAGTTCATATACGTCTATGAATCACCCATCATGTGCAATAAGCTATGTCAGTTACTAGGAATGACTTTGTCATTATGACTTAGTTGATTGCATCATCATTACACAAAAGTCTGGGCTGCAAATAAGGGCAGGTGCTTCACCCAACTTAGACTCCACAAATACTGGGGGGTAAATAAACAGTATGAGGATATCTCATGAGGTTCAATACAACAAAATCTAAAGCCCCACATCTGGGTTGGAGCAATCCTCATTATCAGTACAGGCTGGGTGGTGATGAAACTGGGCATAGCCCTGTGAAAAAGGTCTATGGGGTACTGATGGATGAAAAGATGCATATGGTCCAGCATCAAAAGAAGCATGGTTAGCAAGCTGAGAGGTGATCCTGCCACTCCGCTCTGCTCCGGCAAGATCTTACCTGGAGTACTGTGTCCAGCTCTGGAGTCCTTAGCATAGGAAGGATGCAGATCCNTTTCACGCTTCTGGGATTTCTTAGCATAGGAAGGATGCAGATCCGCTGAAGCAGGTGCGGAGGAGAGCCATGAAAATGAGGGCTGGAGCACCTCTTCTATGAAGACAGGTTGGGAGAGTTGGGTTTGTTCAGCCTGGAGAAGGCAAGGTTCTGGGAAGAACTTAGAGAAGTGTTTCAGTATCTGAAGGGGACCTATAAGAAGACTGTGGATTATAAAGACTTGTGGTGATGGAACAAGGGACAGTGGTTTTAAATTAAAGCAGGGTAGATTTAGATTGGACATTAAGAAGTCAGTCACAATGAAGGTGGCAAAATACTGGAACAGGTTGCCCAGGGATGTGGTGGAGGCTCCATTCCTTGGGACACTGAGGACCAAGCTTGATGTGGTCTCTGAGGAACCTGACCTAGTTGGAGATGACCTTCAAGGGTCCTTTCCTCTGATGCATTCTATGATTCTGTGATCTCTTTCTGGCTACAAACAGGAAAGACATTGACAAGGATGAAAACACACAGCAGATTAACCTCCTGCCTTAACCTCTACACTTTTTCTTTGCCACTGCTGCTCCTGTAGTTGTACTGCCCCTTTCCACATGCATTTTGCACCAATTTCTCCCCACACCATCTTTTGGGACAAGTCACAACAGTGCTGTATCGGCAGTGAGTTTTGAGTAAGCCCTCTACAGTCAGTGGAAGATTTTTTCCCAGTGAACCCAGATATTCCCTTCAATATTATTTCTCTTTGCATCTTAAAGGCACCCAGTAGCCTAGAGAAGAAATCTACTTAGAGGTACCAGAGAATCTATAAAGAATTACTGCCTTCCTCAGTGCCGAAGTGCCAGTGCTAACATTTTCCATGACATCTCTTTTGTGTCACTGCACTTGACAAATACCTTGTGCCTCTCCACAGGTATTTAGGAAATCCTGCCAATGCACACAAACTGACCTAACATCTCCATCTAGTCAATACAAAGCTGTGCAGCAAAACCAAGAGATTTTGCTTAACAAATCTGGTCATAGAGTTACTTCTTTATAATAGATCTGTCCCCATGTTCCTTGCCATGAGAAGACACATCTCCCTTTCATTAAGATCTGTATACCTCACAGGCATAAACAATGCTCAAATCATGTTCCTTGCCATGAGAAGACACATCTCCCTTTCATTAAGATCTGTATACCTCACAGGCATAAACAATGCTCAAATCATTCTCTGTTTCTACTACAGTCTTACTTGACCTTCTCCAAAGGGGAACTATCTGATTGAGAGATGGTCTTAGATTGAAGGTTGGACCTGATCATCTTAGAGGTCTTTTCCAATTTAAAAAAAAAAAAAAAAAAAAGAAATCTTTTACTCTATATGATAGAGTTTAAAAGTAGAGAGACTCTGATAGGGTCCCTGCAGCAGTAGTAAATGCCCAAAGGATGCTGAACAGTAGAATTTAGTACAGAACCATCTTTTTAAAGGAAAGCTGAAACCTTCTTCTGCAAATGTATCCTGTGAAACATTTGCCTCCGAAGTTGCCAATGACACCTTCAACTAATTGCTCCTGAAAGACTGTTGAACACCTAAGTTAATTCTCTAGTTAAGAGTCTTTGATTTCTTTGGGGAGTCGACTCCACTATGGGGGTCAGCTT
>VWYK01075426.1:40462-54285 GCA_013399775.1 Semnornis frantzii
AAAAACACAGACAAAAAAACCACCCAACCAAACAAACATTGCATCTTGGGTGAAGAAAGGAATATGGAAAAGGAGTGAGGCAGCGACACTTATGCAGGCAGGGAGATAGTCTGGAAAGGGAAATGCATCAAGTTTGCCAGACACCACTGAGTTGAGGAAGACCCATTGCTACGTAAAGGCCAGGCTCACAGCTCATCCTTGTTGTGCCAAGCTGCAGCAGACACTTGATTAAGAAGGAAGATGAGGACCTGACTTTCATAGTCTATTGTAGGAGATTGGTTGGCCTAAACCTTGTGTTGCCCTAAGCCTGGGTCATAGGATGGCAGAGAACTTGGAAGGAATCAGGTTCCCTCTCACAAGGGCAGCTGGGCATCAAATGTGGATAGAAGGGCAGCCCATCACCATGAAAAGCAGGAGGACAGCAGCCACAGGACAGATGTAGCTATTAAAATACTGCCAGGGCCCTGCCTGCTGGCAGGCAATGGTAGCTCAGCAGAACAAGCCCACTGGAGACATGGGTAGAGCCCAGACACAGTTCGTGCCACGTAAGCACTGGTGCCACAGGCAACAGAGCATGGAGCGAGCTCCATGAGCAGCAGCCGGCACCAAACTAACAGCTCGCCTGCTGGCACAAAGCTGGGAGAGCTGGGCAGGAGCCCAGGAAGCAGAGAGGAACCACCCTTCTGAGAGCTGGGTCAATGGGGAGAAAAAGACAGCTGCTTCATGCAGCCTCCACTTCCCAGACCTTTAATGCTTAGCAGTCCTTTGCTCATCCATGGGAGCTGGCACTCAAGCAGAAATATCTCCCCATGCAGAAGACATAGGATAGCATGATAAAGCAGCAAGAGCAGGCTGTTTGTGCTGTGTGTTGGTACAGCTGCTGATCTGTTGGAGCACTGGGTGGTTTGAAAAAGGAAACAGAATACACAGTGGGACCAGGAAGCTGTTGTGCCTGGTTCCATGTGAAGCCAGAGCAAAACTGCAGTCCCTGCTGCAATTATTATACAAGGAATAAGGCGAGCGGCAGTCACTGATCCCCAGAGAGAAAGGAAAGGAATTACTAGGCTAGAGCGAAGATACTGGCACTCTGGAGTTGCAGCAAAGCCACCAGTCCCTTTTCCTGCAATGATCATATTGTTTTCATGTATTGCTAGTTATAGAATTGTAGAATGGTTTGAGTTAGAAGGGACTCAAAGATCATCTAGTTCCAACCACTCTACCAGGCTGCTCAGGGCTGCATACAATCTGGCCTTGAACACTTCCAGGGAGAGGGCATCCATAACTTTCCTGGGCAATTTGTTCCACCATTCTCACTGTAAAGAATTTCTTCCTAATGTCCAGTCTAAGCCTACTCTCCTTCTGGTAGGGGATCCTGACCAGTTTTCCTGATCCATGCTTCCCAGTTACCAGGTAACTTAGTTTGGGAAGATTTTGCACACATCTGCATCTCTTTTAATCTAGTTCCTGCCAGGTTGCAGCTCAGGAATGAGTTTTACCTCTGTGCCCTCCAAGAAGTTTTCATGCTGAAAGAGCACTGCTGAGCACCTGTCACTACAGGAAGAACAGTGCTGAGCCACTGATGAAGAGCTTGACTGTGCCTTGCTCACATAATCCCTTAACTGGCATCAGTGAAAGTGTTGCAGGAGCGTGGTGAGCAGCCTCTGTCCCTATGTGTAGAAATACAACTGCCACACTTGTGAAGCTACAGCTAGAGGGGAATTGAGCTGTTCCCTTCCACTGCACTGTCGAATGTAATTTACTCCCTGGCATTGCGTGATCAAGCGAAGGACAGGCAATAACATACACAGCAGCTTATCCTGCAGAATGGCAACTTCACCTCTTCAGCTTTTAACTGAGCCTGACTGCACCTTGAGACGTTTATTTGTACCTTTGTGGCAGCGTTCCCATCTGCAGTGCTTGTGGCGCGGAGGTAGAGAAGGCAGCAAGGGCCTCTGGTACAAACTGGGGAAATCAGCATGCTGGTAAAGGCAAAATCCCAAGGCTTTCCCCTGGAGGAGTAGAAGCTGTTTAGAGTAGCGTGTAAATTCACAGCAAGAAGCAATAAAGGTGAGTTTTATACATTCCCATTATTGCTTGTACGTCTTTGCAATAATGTTTATTGACATGTTTGAACGGAGCACAAGCTGCAGTTCGGTTCAACTGCCTGTGAAAATGGGACATTTGTCAAGAAACAAACCTTACAGGTCTTAGCAGCCCCTCTCTCCCCAGACATTAGTTGGGAAACACTAGTAAGTGTATGGAGCACCAGGGAAAAGGCATCCACTGAGATGCCCAGGGTGCCTTAGCTAGAAATCTCTAAGGTGCAGAGAGGGAGGGAGAAAGATCAGCAGGTTAATGGGGAGTGTCTTACTTTGCATCGACACTCATGCACGGCCTGAAAGTGTGTGTGCACATCAATTACAGAATCCCTGTGAGGCACAATAAAATTAACCTTGCGTGGCCAGAGAGATAGACTACAAACATATCTCGTCAAAGGCACTTGGCATGGCTTTAGCCAAAGTACCCTATAAGAACTTGGCCATGACTTCCCTTGACACACAGAAATGCCCTTGCTCCTCCCTTCCACCAGTGTCTATTCTGGGAGGTGAGGAGCCTCTTCTAACTCCTCTGAATTTTAAAGATCCCTGAAGACATGCAGCACATTTAAAA
Organism: Semnornis frantzii; assembly: GCA_013399775.1. NCBI lineage: Eukaryota > Metazoa > Chordata > Aves > Piciformes > Ramphastidae > Semnornis > Semnornis frantzii. Next base: position 43,133 of record VWYK01075426.1, read on the forward strand.
TTCATTAAATGCAAAAGACATTCCTCTTCAGGAGTTATCATGTCAGAAGTGGATGCCCCAGATTTTGACAAGGCTCGGATTGGGTTCTTAGTTTGGACCACTACAAAGAAGCCATTGCCATGCCAGGACTTTTGGATTTGAATCCCTGTGCTGAGCAACCAATGGTTCCAAATGTATCATGCTCTGTGGTTCTGCTTCAGGCATGCTTCACCTCTCATCACTCTTTTTTATGCTAAAAACTCAAGGTATGGGGCTACTTCTGTTTCCATAAAAAGCAAGGCTACCATGATGTTTGTACATTTTAGCCCCCTGTTCAGTAGCCAGGGTTCTCCCACCCTGTTCCACCACCCAGTGCTCTGCCCATACTGCTCACTCCTGAGTGACAGGTATACCAGTAGAACATCCTCTCCATATGTGGCAGTCCTTACCAGACAAACTAGACGTAGCCTTCTGGACTCTTCCCTCCCCAGCATCCAATAATGTCACTTTTCATTAAGCTTCATAAACCTTTCAAGTGACAATTCTCTCTGCATTCATTGCTGCACCAACCCAGGGAATAGGAATGGCCTCTGGTTAACATCACATCACTGCAGTGGCTTTGTTTTTGTGCATGTTGATCAGAAATTACCTGGCTTAGAGAAAGTAATTTAGTGATAAATGATTGCCCCTTCAGAGGTAGCTAGTTTCAGCCATCACTGCCAGGTATTAATCTATTTGTCAATCCTTTCAGAACTTCTGCACTGATGAGCACAAGAGCAGTTCCCAACTCTGGAAAGTGAAGTACCCTCTTTGGAGGACAGGGAAGAGGGCAAAGAACTTACTCCACACCTTTTCATCTCCATTTGCAAGGTGCCCTTGAAGCAAGGATGACCAACAGGGAAGGATTAGTGAGGGCCAGGGTTCCAGCTTTAACCTTCAAAGGGGCTTTTGAAGAGAGTTCAAAAGCAGGAAGAGCACAGATTTAAGGCTCAAAAGTACCTGGGAGTGTCTGGATTAAACACTGAGTGAGAACATGCCAGCTCATGCAAAAAAAAAAAAAAAAAAAAAAAAAAAAAAAAAAACCCCCACCACCAAATTTTTCACTGTCATCATCTTTGTTCAAAATTTCAAGAGGAGCATTCCTGCAATGAAGTTTTTGGACATAAAGGGGAAAAACCATTATCTGAGTAGCTGGATTCCTCACCAATGATATGCACCTCTCAAAGTCCTGTTCTTCTGAAACAGGAGTTCAAAGCACAGGCTTCCTATCTTTCTGAACACTGCCACCTATCCTTGGTACAGTAACTAACGACACAAAGAGTAGGAGGTCTATGCCTCTTTTATATCCATTTGTAATTCTCTCTGAGAGATGGGAACCCAGAAAAAAAAAACAAACTAAAACCAAAAAACCAACAGCTTTCCAACACCAGCATGAACAATGTAACCCACAGTTTGTTTTGGCCATGGCATAAAATCAAAGTAATTCATCCAAGGCTGCTTGTTTGCAGAACAGACAAGGTTTAAACAAAGATTAGCACACACAGCTCTCCCACATGTGGAGAGGTCACAACGTAGACCAAAATTTTAAGTTAACAGCCTTTGTTCATCATTCCAGCCAGAACTCGAATCATTTCTAATGATTCCTTAGTCTTGTTCTGGATATTGCATCTTGCTATAGAGCATATAGAAAAATTATTGGGTTTAAATGATTCCACCATAGTTCAGTTTCAAGAGCAGACAGATATCCAAGCCATTACCAGAGTCCTGACAGCAAACCACACTCACATGTTGGCTTTGAGGAGTGCATGCTCAGGAAAAAAACAGAATAATTTGACAGCGTTTCCTGATCCTCTGTATTTAGGGTTTCTGGAGAAAAGTACTCCTTTTTTTATGAAAGGAAACTTCTTGCCTCCCTTTGGCTGGGGCAGAAGGTCTGCACCTTCCCTTTCCTTCCAATCTGTTTTGGGCTGCAACACTGTTTTCCTCAGCTGTTGAAGCTCAGAGGCTCCAGCAGTGAGCCAGCGACAGATCGTGAAATGCCTTACCAAGCCCCGCAGGTAACATGCACTCTTTGCTTTGAAAGCAGATGCATAAAGCAGGTGGGACCCTTCCAACAAACCCCTTCTACCTACCCTGCTTCCCACTATGCCCTGAGTGCTTTTTCTTTTCTTCCTCTCCTATAAGCCAGGAAGAGCCAATATTTGGAAATAACTTGGCCCGCCAGGGCTGCCCTGCCACTTGCAGCTGGGTCCGCTTGCCCCTCCCCTCAAATGAAGGCGCAGGAGCGGTGAGGAGGGAGCATCCCGATTCCAGACTCAGGTCCTGGCTCCCCATCACAGGCACCCTGCCTGTGGCACAGCCAGGCCCCGTGCAGGTGCAATTGCATGGTCAGGAGCTCAGGCAGATTCCCACGCCTCGGGAGTGCCACTGAGATGTGTTCCCCCCGCCTCGGAGCCGGCAGGTTTACAAGCCTCTAATTCCCAGCTACAAGCACTGCTCTCCTTGCCAAGGAAGCAGCAGCGCATGCTGTCATTCACGCGGCTGGAGGGCCGCTCCTGCCAGCGTTTGCGGCTATCGTACCAGCTGCTCGGGGCTGGGAGCAGATGGCGGGATGGCACACCTGACAGGGAGCAGACCTTCCAAGGACGAAGGGGGAGGAAGAGTTTGCACACAGCATGGTCCAGCCCCAATCCCCAGCCAGGCAAAGACTGAGCAAGCATAGCCATCCCTCCCTGTCTTCTTTCCCACCCTTGCCAAGTCACAAGAAGAGATTTTCACAGTATGGTAAACTTGGACAGATGTCATTGATACGTCTAAATTTGGACCCCTCTCCCATCTCAGCCAAAATGCCCTTTGTTTGAACTAATTACTAAGCACATTGAGATAATTATCAAGAAGAATCCCACTTTGGCCTTTCTCTTGAGAGTGTAAGAGTTCTTTTTTTCAGGAGGGCTCAGCTACTTTTAACCCCACTCCACCCTCCAGAAATGGTAGTGGTGGAAAAGGAGAGAGCACCAGTCAAAGGTGAGAGCACCAGTCAAAGGTGAGTATATTTCTTCTCCAGCCTTAGTCCATCCCAAAATGTAATGACAGAGCATAGGCTAGAGAAATAATCCCAGTTCCAGGTCCTCATCTCTCCATCTCTTCCAGATGAAGTTACCAAAAGGAAGGAATACGGGAGAACATCACAGAGCACAAGAGATATAAAACAGAGATTATGTCGCATACAATCCATCCTGGAGAACTGATATGTGAGCGCACATACATTTAAATATTTGAAAAGCATCTTTTACAATGAATATCAAAATGACTTACAATCCAAGTCAGAGAAAAATGCCCTTACTTCTCCCTATCTCCCTTTTCTCATTACAGAGATAAATCCCGGGTGCGTCTCTCAGCTGCAGAGGGAGACTGAAGAATATATATATATATAAACATATATATACATGTGTATGTGTGTGTATAAAATATACAACAGTAATAATCTCAACAATTTTAAGAGAAGCTTGCTGCAGAATATAGCCAGTCTGGGAGATGAGAAACCATGGGTAATACCCAAAGCCTCTCTCTTCCTATTCACAAATGGAGTGGGAAAGAAATGCTGGGTAGCAAATGCATGGGTTTGCATTGCATACCAGAAATTAAGAAGGTAGAAGGAGTATCTGTTTTAGGTGATCCTGCTCTGGCAGGGTGGTTGGACTCAGTGATCTTCAGAGGTCCCTTCCAACCCCTACCATCCTGTGATTCTGTGAAGGAGTGAGAAGGGTGGTCGCACTTGTAGCAATAGTACTTGCAGTCCAGCAGCTGTGGGCAGTCAGCACTGTTAATACCAACCATGTAAGCAATAAGAGTGCAGGTGCTGTACCTGCCCAAGAACTTAAATAATGGCAGTTATACAGTGGCCCCTTTTCCACTGCGTTCTTGTTTTATAATGAAAACCGAAATGGACCATGACTTCAGATGCTCAGTCTCCTTTGGGTTTTGTTTTTTTGTCTTTCCTGTCAACACCCCCCACCTCCTCAGCTATCATGATGCTCAATCAGCAGCATTGGCAGCATTGCAACCACTGCCACCATGCTGCTCTGCACATAACAGGGGATGCTCTGACTCGGGGGGAGCAGTTCACATTTGCCTATATTGAGATGGAGAGATGTTGCTCTTTTAATTAGAGGGCTTCACCTCTATTCCCAACCCTGGTCACACCTGAAAGCACATGCAACAGCACAACTATGTCTCAATGTACTTTTCTTTCTCTGTAATTTCTATTCAATTCATGAGTACTTTATTGGAACACAGTTTGTGCCTGAATCTCTCAATTTCTAAGTGCTTTTCTCTACATAAAAACATATATATTTGTAGGTTTTTAACCATGTAGCTTCACTGTGAACCTGAGAGCATTACTGTCTGCATAGGCCTGTGACAGCCTCCTGGTGCATTGCAATGGCCTGCAAAGCTCTTAACACCTTTCGCTGGAGCAACACAGTGTTCTACCAATACGAGGCTGAAGAATCCTGTCAATACTACAATAAATATTCCCAATCCTGAATCACAAAATCATCATTAATTAGTTTACTAAGAAATAGAAAGGATTTCCAAACAATAGGAAACATTCATTTCCTCCATTATTTATGTCATTATGTAAGCCTCGAGGGTGGACACAAGCTATATATTCAAGCCTTACTCTCCCACCAAAACTAGCAAAGGATGAGAGCAATTTATATTTAGAAGCTGAGACATCTGGTAAAGCACAAATTACAATTGAAACACATGGAAAAAATAAATCCAGAATTGGTAGCATTGCCTTCAGTCTAAAAACCAGGAAAAAGATACAGATGTCTGAAGTGGCTTCTATGAAGTGTCACAACAAATAGAGAGAACAGTGAGAAATGCAGCCATCTAGAGAGACTTGGACAGGCTTGAGAGGTGGGTGTATGTCAACGCCTTGAAGTTAAACAAGGCCAGGCACAAGTTCCTGCACCTGGGTCGGGGCAGTCCCAAGCACAGATATAAGCTGGGCAAGGAGTGACTCGAGAGAAGTCTTGAGAAGAACTCAGGGGTGTCAGCTCATGAAAAACTCGACATGAGCCAACAATGTCTGCTTGCATCCTGGAAGCCAACTGTATCTTGGGATGCATCAAAAGAAGTGTGACCAAGAGGTCGAGGGAGGTGATTCTCCCCCTTTTGTCTGTTCTCATGAGACCCCACCCCAATTGTACTGCATCCAGTTCTGGGGTTCCCAATACAAGAAGTATACCAAACAGTTGGACTGTGTCCGAAGGAGGGCCACAAAGATGATCAGAGGGGTGGAGCACCTCTCTGATGGGAACTGGTTACCAGCCTGGAGAAGAGAAGACTCCATGGCGACCTTATAGTATTCTTCCAGTACCTGAAGAGGGCCTACGAGAAAGCTGGGAAGGGACCTTTTATAGGGGCTTGTAGTGATAGTAGAAGGGGATGTGGCTGTAAGCTGTAAGGGAGTAGCTTTAGACTAGATATTAAGAACAAATTCTTTACAGTGAGGGTGGTGAGACACAGGAACAGGTTGCCCAGGGAAGTGGTGGATGTCCCCTCACTGGAAGTGTTCAAGGCCAGGTTGGGCATGGCCTTAAGCAACCTGGTTTATTGCAAGATGTTCTGATCTTGGAACTAGATGTTCATGGAGGTCCTTTCCAACTCAAACTATTCTATGGTTCTATGATAAGTTTCCTGAATGACTAATATATTGTAGACATGATGCGTCCTCTCAGGCCATTGTGCACCCAAATGAACAATTCTTTGCTGTATTTTTAACCATATGTATGCTGGGTGCCAGGATTTTCTTAGCTGCACTTGCGCAATCTTTTCCTCCCACAGATGAACTACTACACCTACATATATGTACATATGTTTCCATACATGTATCCAGTGTGCAGGATGCCTTCGAGTCTAATATAGGTGCCCTGAATAACTAATCAGAACCCTTTGCCTTGGTTGTGCCTCTGACTGTTTGAGCTTTTTTAAAAGTGACAGAGACACGCATCTCTCCTCTGCTCTGACTCCTGATATAGCAATGCTTGCATGGACCTAGGTGTTGAACACATGATCAGCCAGCTGTAATGTTACCTTAAATGTAATTTTGTGTATTGGCTTTGGGAACAAGCTTGAGAGACGCAGTTGAAAAGAACACACTCTGAGTACAGGATCTGCATAAATCACTGTCCAGTATATTCATTCCTATTGACAGATTAATTCCTTTCTCAGGTTTTGCTTAAAAGTGTTCCACTGAATACTAATAACAGTCCCCGGAGCTGCAGTAATGTCACTCAAGGCAGGGTGAAAGATGCCAGAGGGAACGATCTGTGGCCTTCTTGATGGAGGAAGCTCCAAGCTGCTCTGGCTCCCCAGGCCGGCAGCTGGCAGCAGTGGGTGGAAGAAGCCATCTCCTCACCTCGTGAGTGGATGGGATTACCTGAGTCTCTAATTCTGGCAGGAGGCACTACTGTAAGGAACACTGCAGAGACACTAGATCTGGACAAAAGGCTCTTGAAGTCTGCCAGAGTACAGTTGGAAATATCAAGACAAATCCTCATCTCTCCATAAACCTGTGCACACAACACAGCAAAGGCACTGGCCCGAAAGGCAGAACAGGGAACCTCTGTACAGTTTCCCAGGCCCAGCCGATTACTTGGGTGCATGTTGTTCTCTGCACCTGGAAAAAAATGAATGCAAAGATATTTTCACTTAATCAAGTCTCTCAGCTGAGGTGTCAGGCACAGAGAAATCGCTTGTCACTCCAATGCTTCCCAGTGTGAGCTCGCTGCACCAAGGAATGGAGGGCAAAGGGATTACAGAATTAAGCGGTACAGGCACAGCAGTCGGAGAGTGGCCAAGATTTACCTGTCACTTGGAAGAAAACTCCATTTCATTTCATGATTTACTAAGACTGAAAGTTAAAGTGGTGGGGCCTCGCCAAGTCCTGGGATCTGTAAGCAGGCAACGTCAAACCATCAGCCCGTGACAGCCCACACCAGGCAACTTAACCTTTCTCTGGGCAAGGCTGCACAGTAATCCCTTGGTTCAGGCTTAGGTACAGGCTTCTAGACTCCTATCAGACTTCATCACTGCCTGTCAGTTACCTGGAAGACCAGTCTCATCCTTTCTCATAGTATCAAAAGCAGTATTTTCCAAGAGTCAGGATAGCGGCATTAGCCCTGCAAGTCTGGAAAGTTAGTTTTCCCATTTCCATGGCATTTGCAAAACACCAGCAGGTCTGAAGGGAAACAGTTAAGTTGTGAAGTGCCCACTTATTTTTTGTTGGATGACAATACCAGGCCCAGGCAGGCAATGATGTGCACAAATCAGGATGAAATGTGAGAGCAGAGGAAAAGGCCTGGCTAAGCACAGTTCCTCCACTTCACCTCTCCTTTTCAAGCAGGCTGCTTGCACCAGGCGGTCTCCACCATCAGAACTAAAAGGAATGTTGGATTCTGTAACGTGTCTGCTCCTGCTGCTGACATACAACCCTTCAGGTGAAATCTGTTCCTGCCTATACACTTCCCATTCCCTGCCCCTTCCCTCCTCTCACCTCAAAAAAAAAAAAAAAAAAAAAAAAAAAAAAAAAAAAATTTGGCTTCTAACTCTCTTTTCCACTTGCTCATGTAGAGATATGTCTAAGAGCCCTTGGGACAAAGCCCTCCAAAACAACACCTTATTTTTCCATCCTATTTCATCCCATTAGACTTCCTGCTTTCCCCTAAGATCTCACCTGCCTCTTTCTGTGTCTGCTTTTATCCCCTCTCCAAATCATCCTCCCTGGTTGTACTCAGGCTGGGATGTTCTCTGATGGTTAGAATGAATTCTTATTACACCTTCTTTGCAAACAATTGCAGCCTCTTTGTTACAGTTTGATTTCTTTCATCATTTTGGGTCGTGGTGCCTCCCCTGTCATTCCACCATTCCACCACAGCTGAGAGCTCAGAAGGACAAACGACAAGCTCCTGCCAAAAGGTACAAAGTAGAAACTTAAAAGGTATCAAAGGGAGAGCTTGGGTGAAAAGCAGGAGTTTGCAGCTGGCTGGCTGTTTTTCTCTTGCTGGCTGAACCAACTCCACCAACTCCAGAGTCGGACATCTTTCAACTTGGACAAAAATCTAGTTCACTTAACTCTATTTCAGGTTATAAAAAGTGTTAAATAGAGCACTTTTAAAAGGCAGATGTACCTGAAGGCAGATTAATCCCTAAGCGAACCAATGCAGCACAGTTTCATACTGTAATAAACACTATTCCCAGGCTCTGTCAGTCAGTTTTGTTTCTACTGACTGTGCCTCATCATAAATTCATCTGCATCTTATTCCAGCAAGGGCTTTCCTTCTGTCCTGTGTCAGTGCTGGGAGCATGCTGCCTTCCAGCTCAATGCAACAGTCCCAGCCAAACACAGCTCAGAGTTCTCAAGCTTCTGCTTGTTGTCTGTTCTATAAATGGACCCAAGGACAACATTGTTTTGGTCCACACAGGTGCTGGCTACTTCTTGTCTAGAAAGATGACAGTACACATGATGCTGCAATTAAAAAGTAATACCTCTGTTAATGGGTTATCTGCCTCCTCCTACTCTGCCAAAGGAACACACTCTGGTTATGCTCATGTCCTAGACAGTGTCACCTTTACTGTGCAAGCCCCTTATTAGGAGTTTCAGTCTGCTTGCACAAGAGCTGTAGACTGCAGATACTCCATGAAATGTACATATTCTGCCACTAAACAAAGACCTTTCAGACAGTTTTGATGCTCTACCATCTCCCCATCTTTTCTCATTCCTCTGCTCCATGATGGTAGCCTTCAGGCTTCCTTCTCTGTAGACTAAATCCTTGAAAACCTTTAAATTCATCAATGCACAGTTACCTTTGTTTTCTTTCTGCTAATTAAGTTTCTTCTACCACACTTTTTTCTTCACTTCCTCACTTTATTCACCTGCATCTCTCCCTGTGCGCACCCCAGACATTTCACACTCCAGTACCTTTCTCCTTATGCCTTCCTCTGCTTCTAGGCTCTTCTATCAGTCTTCTACTTTTTCATTTCTCTAATCTACCCTGAATTGTATTGTCTATGCCATTTTTAAACAAAACATAGACTGCCCATGGATAGGAGTACAATGTACCTCCTTGGATATTTTTTAATCTTCCAAAACAAGCACCAAGGCTCAGTCAAAGCCTCTTTGCTAGAAATAGTTACATAAAAAGGCTTGCTCCCATCAGTTACAGACACAGTTCTTCACACACACACACACACACACACACATATCAGGAAATATTTGCCTATTCTATGTTACCTACAAACAGCAGCACTGAAATATTCAGATTTTTCTTCCCTGTCCCTCCTTGGGTCAGTGCTACGCACAGCTGAAGGGTAAACAGAGATTAGCTGGTTTACAGTACTTCTGATCCGGTCAGTACAGGGCTTCTCTGTGTACATCCACTGCTTTGAGACACCCAACACCACATAATTTATCTTATTTACACTGAAGGTAAACTCCTGACACCTCCCATATCAGAAACAGCTTTGTAATCCTACATCTTCAGAATCAAGGGAATGCCACAGTACTGAAGAGCGGGGGAAGAAAGGGTATGGCACATCATAGAATGGTAAGGTTGGAAGGGACCTCACGGATCATTTAGTTCCAACCCCCTGCCATACACCCCACACACCCCCCACTAGTACAGGTTACTCAAGGCCTCGTCCAACCTGGGCTTGAACCCCTCCAGGGAGGCAGCAGCCACAACCTCGACCTTATCTGGGTGCAAAATCAATCAAGCATGTCTGGACTCCATATCTTTTTTCCTCAGCCTTCACCCACAAACAGATGGAAAATTAAGGAGCTAAGCCTGACCCCACAAAAGTAAAAATATGGCCAAATGTGGCCTGTATTTAGAAAAAAAATGGAAGTACCAGGAGAATTATATAGCACAGAGCTTAGTTTTGGTTCCGAGGAACACAGGAGCAGGACAAACAACCGGACTACTTTTAAGCATCTGCAAGATAACACAGAGTAACAGGCAACCTACACTTATCAAGGAAGATAGTGTCAGACCAATCTGATTCTCTTCAGCGAAGGGTAACAGGTTGCATGGAGAGCAAAGAGGCGCTTCAGTCATACGTTCTGACCTTAAGTTTTCTGACGTGCATTCTCATGACATTCCTACAGGCAAGCTCAGAAAATATGGTGTAGATGGGTACACTATGCTGTGGGTACAAAAATCTGCTGGAAAGTAGTACTCAGACAGTAGTTACCAATGGCTCACTGTCAAAATACAAGGGTACACCAGCGGGGTTGCTGCAGGGATCTGTTCGCAGTCTGGTGATATTCAATATTTTCATTAATGACCAGGATCAAGTCTGTTTATTGAATTTGCAGATGACAGCAAGCTGAGCAGGAGTGCACATGGAAGACAGACATAGAATCCAAAATTATCCCATCATATTGACAACATGAGCTGAATATATGGGTGATGTGCAAGGTACTGCACTTTGGTAGGAAGAACAGCTTGCACTGATACAACATGAAGAACCACCAGGCAGTTAGCAGCCTTGCAGAAAAGGGGGTTACAACACAAAGGCAACAGTAGAACAAAAGCTTAACACAAATCACTGTTTCTGTCAAGAAAAAAAGCAAATGCCGTGTAATTGTACAAGGCTTCAATCTGAACAGCACAGAAACTGATCTGCTTTAGGTAACACTGATGGGAATCAGCCACAGTACTGTGTCCATGATGGGAGAACAAACCCGAAGGAAGTCATGGCCCAGCTGGAGAGAGACCTAAGGAAGGCACCAATAACATTGACCAGAAGTTGAGAAATCACCATTTCTAAGGGAGCCAGAATGTGTTGGGGCTATTTATTTTAGAGAAGACAAGCTACAAAAAGAGGGAGATTTAGACTGGATTTAGACCATGAGGGTGGTGAGACTTTGTCCCAGGTCACCCAGAGAGGGGGCAGATGCCCCATCCCTGAAACCATTCCAGGTCAGGTCATCTGGGTCTCTGAGCAACCTGTTCTAGTTGCAGATGTCCCTGTTGACTGCAGGGAGGCAGGGTTGGACTAGATGACCTTTAAAGGTCCCTTCCAACACAAAACAGTCTGTGATTCACTGAAAACGAGGAGACATTAAAACAGTTTTCTAAGCCCTTGCAGGTTTCAGAGAAAAA
>VWYK01075427.1:1165-21999 GCA_013399775.1 Semnornis frantzii
TCAAACTAAACAACCCCAGTTCCTTCAGTTGCTCCTCATAAGATTTATTCTGTAGGCCCTTCACCAGCTTTGGTGTCCTCCTCTGCACTCAGTCCAGGTCCTCCACATCTCTCTTGTATTGAGGACCTCTTTTGTTCCATCTGCCCTTCTGGCTCTTTAGGGGCATTTAGCAGGATATGAGATATAGAATTGTGCTTTAGTGCTTTGAGAAAGAAAGGAGGAAATGCATCTGGAGTGGCTTTAAACAAGAAAGGGATATATTTGTCTCCTGGAACTGACCCTGAAAGAACGTAGGGTCAGTTTAGTTACAGACATATTCACACGCCTACATTTCTCTAAATAAAAGGTTTTCATTCTCATGCTCTGTGTGTTCTTTTACGTGCAGATGTATGAAGGAAGCTGTGTTTGCAGTGATGTAGGTTTGCATTTTACCCATTTTCACTGGCTCCTTGTGCAGCGTTGTAGGAGAGTTGAGTTGAAGAGCCAGATAAATCCTCTTTGGTTTTGCATGTCAGAGTTAGTGCACTAGAAAAGCACTCTGCTTTTGCTAAACTTGTGTTTTTAGATCAGTGTTAGCTTTTGTCTTTCCGTGGAATTAATCTTTTCTTCAAACATTAAATAGAACTTACCTGGAAGTGCTGGGGAGATGAGGAAAATGGACCATTTCTGCAGGGGGGTGGAAATTATGTGGTGGTGTTTTTACTTTTGAAAACAATTGGACCACCACTTCCTATATCTCGCTTAAAACATGTAAAACAGAAATTCATTTGCTGCTTGTATCAGGAGAATAGGGCATCTGGATGTCTTTATTGGCTTTCACTATCCAAATGCAGTGCTTCAAGGGCTCCAGTAATTGGCCCCATTTGCAGCCTTGGAGAGGGAGCCAAGTACATATAAGCCATCCTCAGGCAGGAAGTGGGAATTAATGCACTGCATTTCTCATCCCATGGTTGAAGCTTTGCTGTTGGGAAGCAGACTTCTTTTTTTTTTTTTTTTTTTCCCTCCCTTAAAATAACTTTCACTACCTCTGAGAAAATTAAAATGCAGGTTTTCCAATGTTGTGTTAGGGAAATGGTACTATCAATATTTCTAACAAGAATTATTACACGTGCTGAGAACGGGTGGTTGTAAGAAGCAGCCGAGAAGGCTGCCAGAGGAGGTTCAGTAGCTGCAGTCACAGCAGCATGTAGTGGCAGCTGCAGAGGTGTAAAAATGGAATGAAATGGCAGCAGTATTCATCAACGAACATTTGTATTTTCCTGTCTTCCGAATGCGTTTTTTAAGCCTAGGTTATGTGTCTGGGTAAGCGGAGTGCAGAATAAAATAGTTCATTTTTCTTTCAGAAACCTGATGTGCGGCTCTCCAGAAGCAGCATTGACAGAGAGGATGGAGGTCTCCAGGGCCCAGTAAGTATGTGTGGGGTCTTTTAATTTCACAAGTCCTTCTCCAGTTTCCTAGTAGAACATGTACGTTACGTTGATAATGGGAGGTGATTTAAAGTTATTGCTGAGTGTTTCCACTTTTATTACCTGGTTCTACAGCTTTGCAAGAGGCTTAGCTTCTGTGGGAGCAGCAGCTGTGGCAAATTTGTTCGTGCAGTGGTTTAGAGGATTTGGGGTTTGTTTTTTTCCTCCCCTTGAAATTGTCGTTAAAACAAATATTATAATGTATCTGCAATATTTTAAATATTCATGTGCTGTATAATTGAGCCTTTTATTTTAAAATGTGAATAGTTTTCTGAAAGTTCTGTCAACAGGAAGCAGGATTAAAATAACTTCTGCAGTTGTTTAAATATCTGAAGGGTTTTCATACCAGGGATGTAAATGTTACTGTTGTATTACCCAGAAATGTGTTTGGGGTAAATGATCCACTGTGAAATAAATGGAATAAACCCCACAGACATTCCAGTACTGCCAGACAACAGCTGCAGCCCTGGTATTCTTTCTCACTGGTTGAACTCTGGTCTGTTTAACTCAAAACATCTCCCCAGTTGTTTAATTGCCATTGGAATTTCTGAATCATACTGGTAGAAAGGAGGGGTTAGATTAGGGACTGTTAGTGATAGAAACCTGATGCTTCATCTCCGGTTTGTCTCCAGGGATCATCTTTTAAGTGCTTAATATTTTGAATTTACTTTCCTAGTTCATTTGGGGGTAATTCTGAACTCATAGTTTGGCTTAAGTATTTCTCATCACCTAAGAATTTAGTGTAGATAAAATAGAAAAGTACAATCATGAATGAACTTATTAATGGCACACTGCAGCAAGGTCTCCAGAGACATTCATGTCTGGAAGCTTCTAAATTCCTTCTCACTAAATTGGAGAAGACTGTAAGTTATTACATCTTTGCTGTTGTTATAACTTTATGTAAGAGCAAGTAAAATATTGCTGCATTTTGTGCTAATCGTGAAGATGGAGAGTTTGAAGTCATGTCAGAGGTTTCATTCGGTTGGCTGTCAGTGGTGGTGGGTTTCAAGTACAGCTTCTTGCTGGCAGCTGATTTCTTTGACTGCTACTTGATTTTTAGATGACTGACTGGGGTTAGAGTAAAAGTTACAACACCCAGATGTCAAACTGCTTGTAGGGAAAGTGATGTCTTAACAGATGAGGTAGAATGAGCTAGAATAATTTCACATCCCATCCGAGGAAGTATGAAAAAAACACTTAGTGATCACGAAAAAGTTATTTTTAAAAGAGACTCTGATTAAGGTAGATACATTTCTAGTTCCAGAATTTGATTTTGCATTTTTATGGTTCTTAATACATTCAGAAGATAACACTGACTAACATTGTTTGCAGTAGGAAATGTCTGGGGCTTCTGTGAGTCGATCTCAATTTGTCATCGAGAGGATGAGAAACAGGCAATGATTCTAGGAGAGCTAGGATTAGATAACTGCCCAGCCTTACACAGAGATTTCATTGACAATGGCAAGGATAGAATCCATTTCACAGAAGTAATTTACATCTTCTCCACAAAGTGACTTTTTGTTTGATTAGTTGTCATGACACTTGGGGCACAGACCAGAAAGCGCAGCAACTCTGCTCCGGGCAGCAGCATCTGCACAGTTCGGGGGTGCTAGGGAAGGAAGAGTAACATACGATCCTGTTCTTGAATGCGATAGAATCCTGGTCTTGGATGTAGTGATAGAAATGAAAAGGTAGCACACGGGTTTCAGAAGTTCCCAACTGATGAGCATGTGGCTGTGTAACTCTGTGCACATTTTTTGGACTAACACTTTTAATGCGTAGTCTTCTGGAAGTAAAATTGCAATAATGGTTCTAGTGGAATTTTGCTTTCCTTCCTCTCTTCTCCTCCTTTCCCCAAGGGTTATGAGAGTTGAAATACTTAAGTTGACAACACAAGTCAAAGTCAATGACATGACTGATGGTGCTGGCAGAAAGCAGATGTGGTTTATGACTGTAGAGGGCAGATGTATGACAGCATGAGATCATCAGCCAGTGGGTTCCAGAAGTTGGTGGTGACAGTAAAAGAGTTTTAGGACTTGGGATCTTTGATTTTTAGTCCTGATTTCTGAAAGTGATATTTTTTCCTCCCCCTGAAGTCTTTAGTTACAGACTTAGAGTGAGTATTCATGGTGCTAGCCACCATGTTTCCACTCTAAAGTATTAAGCTGATAGAATGTCATCTATGAAACTTTAAAGAATGTCAGGTTTCTCCCTATGCAGTATGGGGTTTATGGAGCCTTACTGTCTGAAAGACATGTTTCTTGTTACAGTTGTTACAGTTTTCCATAGTAAAGTGATGGAAATCAGCTCAAAGTAGGGAATTCATGTGGGAATTTTCAGGTTACGCAGTTAAAATTTGGCAAAGTCCTGAGCAACTGAAAGCAGGCCTCAGGAAATTCTAGGCACCCTCAGCCACAGGAGCCATTATCACATCTGCTTGTACTTTTAAAACCACAACATGAGTTTCTTCAAATATCAGGCTGAAACTCTGAGTAAATACTGAACTACAACTGGAAGTATCCCTCCAATTCATTCATGGAGAGAGAGCAAACTGTCAAAGCTTGAGCTTTTCACCAGAGTTTGGAGAATCTGCAGGCTTTCTGCTCAGTATCCCCACAGTTATCGAGCTCTGAAACAAGGTGGTGGTGGACTTCAAACAGAACAGCATGTGTGTGGCTGTTATCCCTGTTGCTTGGGTGTGCTTCTGAAAACAGGGAGTGAGACATCTCCAAAAATAGTTGCTGAAAAGTTTAGGAAGAAAAGGTAATGAATTAACATCCACAGGTAGTGATTGGCAATAGGGGCGAAGATTGCAATCCAGAGCTGAAGGCAAATGGCAGCCAGTGCTGTTTTCCTACTGTTGAAATTGAATCCAAGCAGTCTGAATGTCACCTTCCAAGTGTTCAAAAGGCAAGTTTCTCAGTATCTGACTTTGCAGAAAATGGTCTTTATTTTACACATAAATGTGTTTTGAAGGTGTTTCAGTGCTAGACAGTTAGAATTGTATTTTGCAGTGGAAACTCCTCTAAGCAGATTTGCTTACATGAAACGTGACTTGGTGAAGAACCTTCTCCTAATGTCCAATCTTAACTTCCCCTAGTGCTGCTCCACAACAACTTCATGTGTCCTCTCACTGGTCATCAGAGAGACAACAGCCCTCCTCCTCCTCTGACTCCCTTAAAGAAGTTGTAGACTGCAATGAGGTCATCCCTCAACCTTCTCCAAGCTGAACACATCAAGTGACCTCAGCCACCCCTCCTAAATCTTGCCCTCATGGCCTTTCATCATCTCGGTTGCCCTGCTCTGGATGCACTCAACTAATTTGATGCCCTCCTTCTGTTGAGATGCCCCAAACTGCATACTGTACTTTAGATGGGGCCACCAGTGCCACCCATCTCTGTAGTTCCTCCATGTCACTTGTCCTTGCTTCCAGTGTCCGTATACTTCCTTTTTCTGCTTAAACTCTAGATCATCTAATAGGTGTACCAGAGTAGGAAGTTTCCTCATCACATCTTTAACCCAGGCCCTCAGGGAAGCAGCAGACTTCTCTAAGAAGTGGGTGTGCTCAGCATATATGATGCCTTCTGTTCCCTTCAGTATAGAGTCTCTTAAGACAATGACCCATCATTATTTCTTTATGGGAGCAGTTTTGAGGCAGGTCATAGGCTGCCTTAACCTTGGTAACACCTCCAACCTACATAAACCATCATCAATTGTTTGGCTCCACTTGCAGACCCTTGTACCTATTATGCAGGGTCACCTGGGAACATGGTGTAGTTACAGAGATGTCTGCTGCACCAGGCAGGAACTTGGCACTGTTGCTCTCTGTCCCTTGAGTACCATGTGCTGCAGGGTGGTGTAAAGGGATGGGGTAAATTAATTAATGCGAGACGATATATAAAAATATTAACAGTTTATTAATATTAAACATTCAGAACTCACATCACCCCGATCACCATTTAATAATAATATTAACAGGTTCTTAGCAACGTTATGAAAACTATGTACAGGTTATAACAGGGTCTGGAAATAGTTATTAATATATACATTAATTAAACTCGATATAAACTGGAAGAGAAGGGTTTGCGGTCAGCATACCGCTTGCTCACTAGGTAAGCATAGGACATAAAGGAGCAACTTTCTGCTTAGGGCAGAAGGCACTTAATAATTACAAGAGGCTTTGGCATTTACCCACAAAATTATTATCTGACAGTACCCAAGGCGGGGTTACTGTCAGTAGCCGTCAGAGGCTTTAGAGTCTCCCCTGGGCTTCTGGGGAAGGAGGCAGACGATCTCTGACCTGTTCCTGGTTCTCTGGATGATCTGTATTCTCTCCAGGGCTTCCGTCTGGGCAGAAGGCTTTCAGGTACAGGCAGGACGTCTTCCAGTCACGCTGGCGGTGCAGGTCAAATGCGTGTAGGCATGGCGGTATCACAGGCACGGGCACGGCACACCGTGTAATGGCAGAGGGCAAAGGCAAAGGGCGAAAGGCAGCGTGCTCTCTGCTGACCTCCCTTTTATCCAAGCCCGAGATCAATGCCCTTTGGACACAGGACAGCCAATGAAATGGCAGTTAGCCAAGATTTGCCCATATTAGGTGAAACCATAGGCCTGCTCCACCCTTCTTCGGGAAGAACACGGGCCCTGCACAAGGCAGCCCCGTGCACCCTGTTTACCACAGGGCCTGGTCAGGCAAGGGACCCCAGACTCAGTGGCGCCAGGCCCTTTGTCCCTTTTCCCGCCGTTGCTCTCCCCCAAAACAGCAGGGGGAAAGCAGAAAAATATGTCTGGGCAAGCCAGGAAAGGTATAAACCCAGTTTGGCTTGCCTAGGCCTACCACGACAGGTGGAGAGAGAATAGGGAATCCTCCGTATCATGTGTCCTGTCTGCCTGACAGATCTGTCCCAGGGAAAGCAGAGTGTGGTTGCAATCAACTGTATCTCTCTCTGCCTGATGCTCCTTAAGCTTCTCCCAGAGCTCTTTGTCTAAGCAGAGGAGTTCCTCTCCCTGGATGCACCTTCCAGGAGACTGCCACCATGCACACGGCACTTGGCTGCTGGTTGCGTTGGCACCATAGCTGCTCACCGTGAGGACCAGCTGAGGTTGCTCATGAGGTGACTGAGGTTGGCATGAAGGTTGTATAAGTGTAGTTACCAAAGGAAGTCAGTACACTCTTAACTGCACTTCCTGGATGATGAACCAACCTGACCTTCAGCAAGAGCTTTGTAACAAGGCCAATATCTTAGTTTTGTAGTTGTTGCACAGCCATTTCTTCTTCACTGCCATGACTAACAACGGTTTCATCTCGGAATACAAACTAAAAATGATTGTGAATGTAGTACCACGTTTGATGAATACTGAAGGATAAACTGTGACATAGAGGCCAGGGATGTTGTGAACAATGCAAAATTCCTTTCTGAGTCTGTAAATACCATACCTGTAGTTAGAAGCTAAGGATGGTGAATCGGGATGTGTGCCTGACTGTTGGGAAATGTCCGAGAACTCTGTGTTTGAGATTGTGCTGATGAAAGTTTTGAGCACTGCAATAACTGGTCTAAATGTGTGCTCTTATTTTACAGGCTGGTAACCAGCACATATATCAGCCTGTGGGTAAACCAGGTAAGCAGTAAATTCATAGACTGTCACCTTGAATCCTGTCTTCTATCATTAGTAGCAAACAAAGATTTACACCGGTATTTTCCAGCAAGGGGTGGATCAAATTCCAGATGGAATACATAGATGCTTTGGTGTACCATGTGCTTGACTTCCCTGTGCAGCCTCCAGAGACATAGTCAGCAAAGCCAAGAAAGTGTTTCACTGACAGGCAGGAAGTGTCCAGAGGAAGCTGAGTCACTGTGTGGGACTTCACCGTGTGTGAAGTTCAGACATGTAAAACAGTAGGCACCTACCTTTAGGTTTCTTAGTCTCAAAGGGAATCACACCCAGGATTTCTGACACAAAGAAGTCCAGTTTTCCCAGATGCACACCACGTGTGTGGCACTTGGCTGTGGTACAAAGGGGTGAGTACCTCTCGAGGTGTGTTGAGATGAGTAGCAGTTGCCCAATGAAGGGATTTTCCAAGTAGCTTACTGAAATTTCCATATTCTCACAAACACAGGATAACTTGATGAATGCCATGACCTTTTGTCTGCATTTTGTCAGCAGAAATACAGATTAAAGTGTAGCTCCTACAAACAACAGTTTACTGTAAGACACAAAGATGTAAAGCTCCTCTGCTAGCAAAGCAAAGCACAGGTAGCCCTTGGAGTGCTGGCAGAGCAGGTACCTCTGACATGCTGATCGTCTGCAATGCAAATTGTTTTGTTACCCAGATCACACAGCTCCGCCAAAGAAACCTCCCCGCCCAGGAGCCCCCAGCCATTTGGGCAGCCTTGCAAGCCTGAACAGCCCTGTGGACAGCTACAACGAAGGCGTGAAGGTACCTTGCTCAGCACCACATGAAACTAAATGTTGCCACTCTCATTCTGCTGTTCCTGATGTAGAGACCATGGAAAGCTAAAGCAACTAAACTTCCAGTAAATGTTGTCATGGGGCAAACATGCACTGGCAGCCCTCCAGGGAAGTGAGGAGTTAACTGGTAGGCTCATATCCTCCATTACTGTGATTCAGCATGTTCCTCACCTAGAATTTTCCCAGGTGAGTTTATTTCTAGTTTGAAGGGCATATGAGGTCTTTTGTATGGACTCAGCCTCCCTGCCCAGCAGCTTTGTAAAGCAGGAAGGAGCACAGCAAGGGTTCCCAGTTGTGCGGGTAGTACCAAAGTCTCCTGTTCTTGGTCACAGAGAAGAGACGTGTCTGAACTGTGATGCTCCAAAAAGCTCCTGGTGCAGCCCCGAAGCTAAACCCTTACTAGTTCTGGGAAACAAGGGAAGAGGGGAAATTGGCTGTCTGACCTGTGAATGGGATACTTGCTGTCTTCTTTCATTTCCAGTGAATACGCCGTAAAGCCAAAAATGAAACTTCTCCTTTCTAGCAGAGATGCTGTAGGGGGGTATGAAGCAGAGCATCCAGTCCCATGTTGATGTCAGTGGAGCCGCTCCTTAGTATGTCAGTCACTTTTTAAACCATCCCTCTGGATATTGTTCCCTGCCTTTGAGAATCTGTTATCTTCCAAATCTTCAGGAAACAGAAACCCAGGTGACCTCAGGGCCTCTCAAGGGGATCCAGTGGAGCTATTTCTGATGCTAGCAATTTCCAGCAGCTAGATCTAACAGTGGTTGGGGATTGTCTGTCAAGAGTATGCCAACAGAAGTACAGCTGATCTGTGCACATATCCATTTTATTCTTTCACAACCTTTGCAGCTAGACAACCACAGCTCCACAAGGACTGCTGGTCTGATGTTTTAGTGACAGTGTTAACTTAAGCACGATTGATGAGTCCTGCTGCTGGGCCCATTCTGTCAGTTTATGTCACCCAAGGAGGTGATGTAGCTGTGCTCCAGCTGTTTCCAAAGAGGAGAAAGATGGGATCTGCACAGGTTTCCACTGAGGCAATCTCTGCTATAATCCAAGTACAGCTCCTCACAAAAGGAGAACCTGTGGCTAATTGAAGCCCTGCCAAGCCTGTAGTGAAGCAGAGGAATGCAAGTTGTGGTAAATAAGCTACACTTACTTTAGGTGGTTTAAGAAAACGCAGGGAAAAATCCAGTTTGTCCAATCATGGAATTCAAAACTTGCCATCAAGGCAAGGTCTCCAGCATAGATCAGTCTTGGGCAATGCCACCTCTCACCCATGTGCTCCTGTTCTGAGATGGTCAGAATTTTGGAGACGGTGCGAGCAGGCACAGTGGTGACTGAGCAGAATTATTGACTATAAACTGATGCCAGTGCTTTTCAAGCTGCCAAGTGCAGAAAATACCAAATAGTAGTAGCAGATGTGTTACTAAACTTGGCTTCTCTAAAATTTCCTTTTGAAAGCCTGATACTGGAACACAAAAAAGGTTTTCTGAAATGGATCCTTTTGACAACAAACCAACCTGAGCAGCCAAAGTCATCAGTACTAACAAGTGAACAAGACTTGTGTGGTAAACAGCTTCTTCAGTAGAAATGAAGGGCTGGTTGTTTTGGGTTTTTTTCCTGTTAAGAACTTAGTGAAAATGGATTGCCCCTTCAAGAGAACAGCCCCTTTTTTATAGTATATAGCTTTATTAGTATCTGCAGTCCTAAACTGTGAATATGGTTCTGGGGTTTATTTCTGACTCCCTTCTCCATACACCCATTTCAGTCTCCCTTTTCTGCAGAACTCAAATTACAGTAAGAGTATTTGAACTGTGTTTGCCCTCAGGAGCCTTTAGGAGACGCACCAGGAAATATAATGGTTTGCATTACTTGCTGAGGCAAAGGCCACACAAAAAACCTGACTTCACAGTCTGTAGAACAACTGTTGCTGTTAGGTACCAATGAAAAATTGAGTGTTAAGAAACGCGGTGTCCCTACTCTTGAAATAAGGGCCTGGGGAGTTTCAGAAAGATGAATATGACATTTTCTTAAATCTCTTGACTGCAAAAGGACTAGGACTGCACAGGACATGTTGTTTCCTGCTTTGGCAGAGCCCCTCTACTCCAATCCCCACTCTGCTGCTCTCCGAGACTGGCTTGCTCCTGTCAAGCTTTGCATGCCCTCTTTCCCATGTATTAGTACAACATAAGCATGGGTGCATGGCAAAGACTTCCACCCCCACCGTGGGCACACAGCAGGCCACAAGGGTGCTGCTGTAACAAGCAGGCAAGAGCTAACACGAATGACCGCTGGTACTGTTGAGGATGCATTTTTGTTGCAGGCTTTTTAACTGGTCCGTTATTACTACACGTTTTAGGTTTGGTTTGGGTTTTTTTTCCTGCTGAGTTTTATTAATATTGTTTTTCTTTTTTCCCTTCTTTTGGTAAATTTCTTTAACCTTCCCCCACATTCTGCTCAACCATAGCCATGGAGGGTAAGCAGTGTGTGTGTGTATATGTGCCCTATTCCGAAATGTCTTTGCATGCAACTTTGCCAGGTGCCCATTTAACTTCTTGATTGCTGAAACCAATTAGAATCACAGCCTTTCACTGGTGATTGAGGCAATTATGCTCTTCTTTTTCCTGAGGTATTTTCTGATCAATGCACCAGACTGAATCTCTGTAATAGTTGCTGGTACCCACTTGCGAAATTCAACAAAATAGAATCACTCTGCACTAAATCTTGCACTCCTTCCTTAGACAATGTTTTTTCAAAATATTTCACAATTTCATCAGGGTAGTATCTTGGGTACTTCCAGTGAAATGTCTTAAGCTAGGGCCAGATATAAGAACCAGTAGTAACCCAGTGTGGTGGGCTAAAATGCCACGAGCCATCTCTGATCAATAGAGGGTGGATGACCACTGGGTGACCAAGAGGAAATAAGCAATTTTTTTAACCTTCTGCTGCCACTGAATGGTTGTTTGAGCATCTTGTAACAGCAAAGAGATGCAGAGAACTGGGGTGCTGCTACACTTCAGGAGCAGAGATACTGAGGATCTTAAAGAGGAAGTTTTCAACATTTTTGGTTTTGGGGTTGTTTTTTTTTTTTTCCCTGACCCAGGATTATTTGGGTTGGTCTTGGATTTAACTCCACACAGATCTGACCCAATGAAGGCTTTGCATGAGTAACAACTATAGGATTTTTAACCTATTGGTTTGGGTTTGTTTTTTTTTTCTGATCTATTGCAAACAAACTATGACAACATTTGGTGTTTCCCACCTGTACTGGTGGCACCAATTTTGTTAACCAGCAGTGAACTTTTCACTAACAGTAAGCTGTACTGCAGTAGTGTGTTTACTACGTCAGTATGTTAGTGATGTACTCTGACATTGTTTTGGAGCACAGAACAATTTTCTGGAACAAGAACTTTCTTGTTGCCTTGGCAGCGGAATTTGTCTGTCAGTACTGAACCACACAGATGTGTCAAGCCCTTCTTACTCCTTGTTCCTGAAAGTATTTTCTCTGTTGGGGGGTTATACTGGGAGCTCTTCAGGGAAATCCTGGTAACATTTTCCAAGCATCGTGTCACAGCTCAGTCTCTGTTAGAAGAACTAAAGGAAAATTCCTTCAGATCTGTGAGCAAGCAGTGAGCGTGCTCAGCCAGGACAGGGGACCCAGCGGGACGGGGCGGGAGCTGCTGCGAGTGAAACCTTCCCGGCAGTTTGCCGAGATTGGGAAGTTGCTGAGCTCCATCTGCTGGGGCCAGGAGGTGAAACAACCCCGCTCTGCTTCCAGATTCAGCCGCAGGAAATCAGCCCTCCTCCTACGGCCAACCTGGACCGCTCCAACGACAAAGTCTACGAGAACGTCACTGGGCTGGTGAAAGCGGTCATAGAAATGTCCAGTAAGATACAGCCAGCTCCACCGGAGGAGTACGTACCCATGGTGAAGGTATGGAGGTGGTTCCTACAGTCAGGGGTTCAGTTCTCTTACTGAGTTGTACACTGTCTTCTCTGCATTCCACCTTTTATTAAGATCATTTGTTGGGTGATTGATTGGGGTTTTGGAAATTAACCCTTTGGCATCTTGTTTTGATGGTGAAACACAGAATTGCAGGCGGGATTTTAAAGTCTCTCAGCCATGATCTAACTCACTTATCCAGATGAGGAAATAAGTTCATCTGTTGCTTCCTGCACTCTGTGATTCATCCGTTTAGTCCAAGTTTTTTAAAGTTGTGGGTTTTTTTCCATAGGAGGTTGGTTTGGCACTGAGAACCTTACTGGCAACAGTAGATGAGAGTCTCCCGGTGCTTCCTGCAAGCACCCACAGAGAGGTATGTAGAGCTCAGGCATTGTTTTAGTAGCCTCATCTAGGACAGGCCTCTGGATGTGTTTTGGCTCGCTCTCCATTGCATATGTGTATTTTGGTTCACTGAGCAGAATCTGAACTTTTGGGTTATCATTGGACATAAACTTTGTTGGAATTGCTGCATGAACATGGACTTGTAGTGACTTACATGAAGATGCTCAGGCAGACAACACCCACCCATAGGAAGCTGACATAAAAAGTGTTAGCAGTGTTCACACAACACCAGTGTTCTGTTAACTCTTAGTTCAGGTGTCACCTTTCATTAAGCTATGGCTTGCACACAGTCATGGAACAGGTAATTGAGCATAGTGTGGTGTAGCACGAAGGGTTTGATGAGAAGATAGCCTGTAGTAACCTAGTTCTGGATGAGGAGTGAGATTTCCTAATGGAGTTCACGAGTCACAAATAACATTACTCTTCTCCAAAAACTTCAATTTAGTGCAACGAGAAAGACAGAGAATGGTTCTTGAAGTGCCATCAGAGAACCATCCTGGCTTAGCTGTGCAGTTGTTAAGTCACCTGGATGTGGCTTCTTGACTCCTTCAAATAGCATTAATAAATGACAGTAAGGTCCTGGAAACCTGTAACAAGGTGTTACCTCTAAAACATGGCATTAAAATTCAGGATTGGTGACTTAAACCTTGGTGTTATTTAACAGTAGGTGGCTCAGCAGCTGACAAGGATGCTCTTGACCTCCACACAAGTGCAGAATTTGTCTGCTCCCCTTGGTGCCCACAGAAACCTCAAGTGGGGTCCATTGTGGGAGGGACTAATGCCTCTTACAACTTGCACAGCTGACCTGAGTTTTCTTGTTCCAGATCGAGATGGCACAGAAGCTGCTGAACTCGGACTTGGCTGAGCTCATTAACAAGATGAAACTGGCCCAGCAGTATGTCATGACCAGCCTGCAGCAGGAGTACAAAAAGCAAATGCTGACAGCTGCTCACGCTCTGGCTGTCGATGCCAAAAACTTGCTGGATGTTATTGATCAAGCCAGACTGAAAATGATCAGTCAGTCCAGACCGCACTAAGTATTGAGGGAAGAGGTTCATCAGTCCAAGAATTGTGATCTTACTTCACCTTCCACCAGCAGTGAGGATTAACCCAGTGTAGTCCTGGCTTTACAGCGCCTCTTCCTTCAGCAGACCTGACTGACCACTGTTGGTTCTCTTGAGTTTAACCCAGTTTTTATCATAAAGCCAAGCTGGTCTGGGATTCAGAAAGTGGCATTATCACAAGGTGAAGTTTGTACAGAAGCCCTCGGGATATCACACCCATGGAGCACACTTCACTTTTCTACCGTCGCATGGGGCACACTTTGCCCAGAGCTGCCACAGGGTTACGGTCTCAGCCAACCCTGTTGGAGCAGCAGATTGGAGAGAGATATTGTGAAGAGAAGAATTCGGGGAAACCTCAGGGCTGAGAATTCTTGCCCACAGTATATGAACTACCCAGACTGGAATTTTTTTATTAGAACACTTATGTTGCAATATGCTAATCACAATTTACAGAGAAAGAATAAAAAGCTATATTTTCAAGACTTCAGTCATTTCGAGACAAACTAAAGCCCTCTTCATCTTCCTGCCTTTTTTGTGAATGTGTGAAGCATTTGTTTGGAACTAGCTGTAGAACACAACTGAAAATGTCTTTTTCATCAGAATAACATGCCAGTTCTTTTGTAGCAATGTTGTTTTCCTTGGAAGCAAAAATGCTGCTTTGTACCAGAGCAATTCAGAGCTGCATTTAGAGGAGTTCTGTAACCATTATTGTCTCCCATTTTTATATAATTTATAAAGACAGAGTAAAGCCATGTTGAATATTTTAAACCCACTGTAGTTAACTAACCCATCCTTTTTGTCTATCTTGCCTGGGAGGAGTTACAGTAGAGCAGTGTAATTAGATTTTCCTTGGTTTTCCAGTTATGCCATCTGTTCTGTTAAAATAAAAACCACACTCCCTTTTTGCTGTTGAGGGATATAAATTATTCTCAGGAAGAATATAATGAACTGTACAGTTACTTTGACCTATTAAAAAGGTGTTACCAGTGATGCTCTCTGACTGTTATTTTGTGTGTGCCCTCTAGAAGAAAGCAGTCAAGGTATTTCTCTGCTTGGAATCTTTCCCCACCCCCTAACCACAAGGATTTACCTACATTAACATTTGCAGCAGTAAGCATTCAAACAGGAAAACCAGGATTTTAGGTAGTCTTCCTGAGGCAGTTTTTTCCTCCAAATGTGAAACATGGGAACAAAGTCTGTATCACTGGAAGTGACGTTTAATTACTTGGTGTCACTCCTTAAGACTTCTAGTATCAATTTTCCTAGGGCTCTTTTTAAAAGGGGCAGGGGGGGATGGAGCAGTTTTGAAAACCTGGTAGAGTTGATGTATGGAATAAATTCTTCCATGGCAACCTACATCTTTTAAAAACAGAAATGAGCTTCTTTTTTGGGAAGGTAGGACAGAGCCGATTGCTTCCATTTTGGGTCTAGATGTGGCACACAAGGCCCCTACACAACTCCCGAGTCCTTACGCCCATGGAACATTCTGCTAATGTGTAATTTTCATGTAATACTTTAGAATGCACCTCTAAAAGACATCCTTTATCTTGTTCAAGTGCTCTGGAAAATTCCTGTTCAAGTTACTTCAGGAATGCCTAACTTCAGTTTCTCCTTTCATAGCAAAGTTACACAATCTTCCACACTTGCCCTTCAAAGCTGTTTTGAGATGCTGCTTAACTTCCTGAAAGGCAAAACAGGGCACACCTTATTATACAGGCTCAGCCTACTCATCAGTAGCATCCTGGCTTTTGTCTCCCTGGGCCCTGTACCTGGGAATTTCAACCTCTTCTCCCCCTGAACTCCACCTCCAGAACTCTTCTCTGATGAAATGCATGTAACCCCTGCTGTGCTGTAACTCTTATCTGCCCCCAAACAGGTTAAATCACCTGGTACTAGAAACTGCCTAGTGGCACCTGCACTGTTGCTACAGCAATTAATGGACATATTGTAGCTTCAGAGAGGCTGCAGCACTAAGTTAAATTACTTCCGCTAAACAGGACCACAGCATGTGGCTGGCGACCTGTCTGTCAGCACATCCCATCCTCACTGTGACCACATTTCCACTTTTGTCCATACAAAACGAAAGATATTTGAAGCTCTGTCACTGTGTTGTGCCCACCTGAAGAACCAACAAGGGACAGCTGCAAAATTCTACAGTAGCATGTGATGGCAGCAGTTTCAGCACCTGCAGGCAACCATCTACACCCCTTCACACGCATCCATACAAGAGACAAGAATACAACTGAATGATCTTTATTATAGACAGGTACAAAACTAATTAGTCAAAAAGACCAAAGCCCATGTCATCATCAGATTCCTCTGACTCTTCTTTCTTTTCCTCTTCTTTCTTCTCCTCAGCTAGAAAAGCAGAGAAATCAGAGATTTTCCATTTTTGCAGCTCATAAACGTCTCACAGCACAACAACCTTTGCATACAAGACTGTAACATCAAGAAGCAAGACCCAAGCAATCCTAACAGGCCAAAGAGACCACTATTTACAGTTCTAGCAAAGTTGATTTGTGCATTCAAAATTAATTCCTATCAAATCTAAAGAACTTTACAAAGTTGGTGCTCTCCCTTCAGCTATCAGGATGAGATGCATGACAGAAAAATAAAGGTCAGCATTAATTCTGAGATAGCACTAATTGTATACAGTGACTCAGATGTGCAATTTCAGCCTTTCTGAATCTGTTTTGCTCTCCATGATACCCACGTTCACACAACACACAACCAACCACATTAGAACAGGAAACGCCAGACTGACCCTCAAGATGGCAACTAACAACTCTTTAACTAAGTCTTTCTTCCGGTAAAAGACCACTGTGCTGGATACCGAAAGCTCACTTACCTGGAGCGGCACCGCCTGTAGGTGCAGCACCACCGGCTGGAGCAGCTGCAGCTGGAGCCCCACCACCACCAGCTCCTACATTACATATCAGGCTTCCGATGTCGATGTTAGCTAGAGCCTAGAGAGAACAAGCAACAGTAAAGTCTCATCAGCACAGGGTGTGTGGGGCTGCCTTGCCTGCTAAGTCACACCAGAAGCGTGGTAACAGGCCACGCCAAACCAGTGGCCTCCTTCACTCGGCGTCAACGCAACTCACCGCTTTTTACAGCATCACATAGCACTTTGAAATCTCACATGTAGGAATCTATCGCCCAAGTGAGCAACACCTCGGAGACGTTGATTCGTTCCGATCTCTGCCCAACACTCCCCATACCGCGACGAGGACGCCCTTGCGTTTCCCACCGCCCCTCGTTCCCCCGAACTGCCCGCAGCGGCTGCTCCAGCCACTCCACGGCTACCCCTCCAACCCGGCCCGGCCCGCACTCTAGCCCACCTTCGCAAAGAGGCCTGGCCAGAACGGTTCCACGTTCACCCCGGCCGCCTTGATGAGCGCGTTGATCTTGTCTTCCTGCAACGAGAGCGGTACTCAGCAGTCAGGTCAGACACGGCGCCAGTAACTCCCGCCGCCCGNCCCGGGCCCGCACTCACCGTTACGGTGACCTCGTCGTCGTGCAGGATGAGGGCGGAGTAGATGCAGGCGAGCTCGGAAACAGAGGCCATGGTGGGGGCGCGGTGCCAGTCGCCGGGTGAGACGGCCTTAGCTTCAGCTGAAGGACACAGCACCTTACGTCGCCGTAGAGGAAGAGGGGCGCGCGTCTATGAGGGAGCTTTATAACAGCGCCCAGAGCCAATCGCAGGCCCGGGGAACAGAGCCGCAACGAAGTCGTCAGCACCCCTTGGCCAACCCATGACGGGCAGCGTAGCTTTCACCAATGCCGTCGGAAAGCGCTCCGCCAATCGCAGTGTAGCAAGGTATGACGGGAGCGTCAGCAGGGCTCGGGTGGATGTGGCGGTACCCAGGCTCAGGCAGCTTCCTACGGCCTCTGGGTGGCGCTGAGGCTTCCTGCCTGTCTGCTTCCCGCCTTTCTTTCCGCCCTCCTTCCCTCTCTCCTATCTTCGTTTCCGTTGCTATGCTTCTTCCTTTCTTCCCTCCATCCCTTCTTTCCTCGGTGCTTCTGGGTCCACCTGTGACCCAGCGTTGCGCGCCCCTGCCCGGCCCGAGGGAAAGGCCCTTTCTTTCCCGAGCGGGAAGGAACACTACCGGCCTCCCACGGTTGTACTGGCTCCACAGCACTGCTGCAAGGATCAGAACCATAAACTGGTTTGGATTGGAAAGGACCTAAAAGATTCAACTCCCCTGCCACGGGCAGGGTCATTTCCCACTTAACCAGGTTGCTCGGAGCCTCATCCAGTCTAGCCTTAAACACTTGTGGGGACAAGGTATCAGCAACTTACCTGTACAACCTGTTTAGTGCTTCACCTCTGACACAGTGAAAAATTTATTTGGGCCAGGCTGGCTTTACCAAGGGCAAGTCTTGGCTGACCAAGCCTTCGCGATGAGGTGACTACCTCAGTGGACAAGGGAAGAGCTGCACATGTTACCTGGAATTCTGCAAAGCCTTTGGCGTGGTCCGCCACAACATCCTTCTCTCTAAATAGAAGAGATATGGCTTTGATGTGTGGACCCATTCAGTGGGTAAGGAATTGGTTGGATGCCAGTGAGCCACAGATCGGATGCAAATCCAGAGCATGGTAGTCAGTGGCTCAGTATTCATATGACAAGTAGTGTCCTTCAGAGGTCTGTAATGGGACCAGTAGTGCTTCATGTTATCAAGAACATCAGCAGTGGCATCCAGTGCACCCTCAATAAATTTGCACATTAATCCAGACGAGTGCCATGTTTGACACGTGAGGGATAGGATGCCATCCAGAGGGATCTGGACAAGCTTAAGAAGTGGGCCCATGTAAACTTCAGGAGGTTCAACGATGCCAAATGTAAGCAAGGTTCTTGACCTGGGTGAAGGCAACCCTGGTATTGGTACAGGCTGGAGGATGATGCGATAGAAAGCATCTATGAAGGACTTGGGGTTACAGAGGATGAAAAGCCAGACATGAGCTGACAATGTGCATTTGCAGCTCAGTATTCTGACCAGCTGTATTATCACCTGCATCAAAAGAAGGACAGCCAGCAGGTCAAGGGATATGATTCTGCCCCTCTACTCTGCTTTGCTGAGATCCCACATGCAGTACTGCACACAGCTCTGGGATCCTCAGCACAGAAAAGACACAGACCTATTGGAGCAGGTCCAGAGGGCCACAAAAATGATCAGAGAGATGGAACACCTCTCCTATCATGACAGGCTGAGAGAGCTGGGGTTGTTCAGCCTGGAGAAGAGAAGGCTCTAAGTAATTTTTTTTCCCAATTTATCACTAATCTTTAAAACCATTCTTTCAAAACAAACCTTTTTTTAAAAATTAGGTCTTTCTAGGTGAAATTGCCTGATAAAACATAATAAGGTTTCACTGTGCTCCAAAACGTCAATCGTCAGTGCATTAGAAATAAAGCAAGTAACATGAACCAAAATGAGTGTGCATCCTTTTACTTGAACAGCAGCGGCAGAAGAGATCTGTAACTCTCCTCAGTAACACAGAAAAGCTGCTGGAAGTGTGTAGTAGCATGAATGCAGCCTTCAGTGACAGCAGAACTTCTATATGAGAAAACAGTGCCTAAATAATAAATTAGTTTTATCTAACTGATTGTGCAAGGCTGCAGCCATGTATACACAGTGATAAGTCCTTTTGCTTATGAAGTGCTAAATCCACAATAATCAGCTTTAAATCAATACAAGTCTATTGCACTGTCAGATGTTCTAGGTATTAAATTGATGGCTTTGAGATCTCTATTTTTCAAGGAATCCTGAAATCAGTTGCAGAGTATCCTGTGGAAGCCAAAAGAAGAATGGGATATGTGTTTGCTATTTCATGAAATTTACCCTTGTTATTTCACCTGTCTTCTGTTGCTTGTTGGGTTGTTATTTTCAAGATGCTAGCAGAGTACCATAATCTGACTTTCTTTCTTTTACAGTTGTGTGAGACACTGGATGAAATTCCATGTAGGTACATCCCTTTAGCATGTAAGCTTCACTGACTGTTGATTTCAGGACAGGATTTCACAAGAAGAATGATGTAGAAAGGTGAGACAGAATTATCTGCATTTGTGTCCAAGAGTCAGTCAATTTTTTTTTTTTTCACCACTGATAGAACAGAGATGGCAATTTTCCTAGATGTCTATATCGAGCTCATTCCTCATGTCTACAAACATGATCTGATGGAGATTAGCTTCAGTGCTGTGAGCCACAGTGACCAAAATATTCACACAGACTTTCCTAGAAACCTTTTGTCAAGGTCCGGAGAACAGAGATTAACAGTATCTCTGTCCAGAGGAGGAGGAGGAGCAAGACTTGTTCTTTTAGATTTCCGTTGTGTAAAATTAAGGTGCAAGCAAGACCAGATATCACCACAAAACTATTTATTAAAGGATAAAGTTGAACAAAACAAAAGGAGAGAGGGAGAGGGAACAACAGAAAAAAAGAGATGCGCAGGGAAGGAAAAGAACAGGGATTATATTACCATCAGCCTCAGGCTGGGGGGAGAGTGAGACACGTGCGCCTGGCCCAGGGAGGTCCTTCTGTGGAGTGGTTCCTCAGGTTCTTCTGGTGGAGGTGCCCGGGTGGTGGTGGTCCAGTGGAGGTGCACCGATGGAGGAGCTCTGGTGCACACTTTTGCAGGCATCTTTGGGGTTGCCGGTATTGCATCCTGGGCATTCAAGCCA
This sequence comes from Semnornis frantzii, assembly GCA_013399775.1. Taxonomy (NCBI): domain Eukaryota; kingdom Metazoa; phylum Chordata; class Aves; order Piciformes; family Ramphastidae; genus Semnornis; species Semnornis frantzii. The sequence continues at coordinate 21,198 of VWYK01075427.1, forward strand.
GGCTGGAGTCCTGGAATTTCATCAAGACACTCTATCTAGCATTCCTGAGTTCTCAGGCAGATATCTGGGCCAAGTCCTATAAGTCCACAAAGGTGCTGTTTGCATCCCTTAGCTTTGCCAGGAATCTGGGCCAATCTTTAATCGTTCAATCGAGACGATCAGCCTCTCACACCACTCAGTCAGCAAAGAGAAAAAAATGTAAGGGGGGGGGGAAGTAAGAAAAGGAAAAGAAGGGAAAAGAAAAGCAAAAGTTAAAGGAAAATGTGGGGATTTTTATACATTTTTCGCAATAGACATTGATTTTGATCAGGTAATGGCCCGAATTTGTTTTACACCATCATTAGATACAAATTGCATATTGGATACTACATGTTGAATCAGCTGTATGAAACAGGGAACGATACATGGCAAAAAGTAACAATGCCAAACCACATAACAAATAAAACAAGATCTGTTTCACCCAAGCCCCCCCTGGAAGCCAGGAGAACCAGCCCATATCCCATCCTTCCCAGGTTTGGACAGGTACGGGAGCTAATTTTCTAATCCCAGAAGATACTTGTTTCACTACTTTCCCACTGTCATCAATTTGTAAACAACAGTAAGAATCACTTAATTTTCCACAAACCCTTCCTTCTTCTGCTAACAAACAATCGAGAACCATTCAGCCTCTCACACCCTCTCTGGCAGGTGCTGCAGGCTGAGCGGTTGAAGAACTTCCAGCAGCTGCTGCAGCTGGAGGAGGAGGTGCTGGAGCGTCAGGGACGGCAGGGACCCCCCCGCGCTGTCCCCAACGCATGGCCGC
>VWYK01075441.1:0-28053 GCA_013399775.1 Semnornis frantzii
AAACCATTGCCCCTCATGCTATCTACAAGTCCTTCCCCTGCATTCCTGTAGGTCCCCTTCAGATATTGAAATGTAGCTATAAAGTCTCCCCAGAACCTTCTCCTCTCCAAGCTGAACAGTCCCAATTCTTTCAGCCTGTCTTTGTAAGAGAGGTAGGAGATTTTATAGGAGATCCATGTATTTCTACTGTCACTTAGACTTGCTTCCCGTGCAACACTAATCCTCATAACACATCTATGGTTTTTTTAAAGGCTGTAGATGCTTCCCACCTCAATTTATAAATTGTGACTTATTAACTAGTTAACCTTCTCTTTGGTATGATCTGGAAAGTTTTTGACTTCTTGCTGTAGAATTTTACCAATTCCAGTTGCTTTTGTGGGGTTTGCAGATTAGTTGAAGCTGGGAGGCATCTCTTTAGTGAGTCTAGTCCAATCCTTCTACTTGAACAGGACCATGTAAAACTGGTTGCCCAAGACCACGTCCAGGTAGCTTTTGAATATCTGCAGGAGACTCCACAACTGCTCTGGATATCTTTTGTCATTACTCAGTCATCCTCATAATTAAAAAAAAAAAAAAAATCCTGATGTTCAGAGAGGACCTCATGTGTTTTAAGTTGTGCAGATTGAATTTTGTCCCCTGTCACTGGGCACCAAGTGAGAACAGTCTGACTCCTTCGTCTTTGTTCCTTCCCACCAGATATCTCTACACATGGATGAGCTGTTCCCCAGGCCTTCTCTTCTCCAGCTTGAACTGTCACAGCTCACTCAGCCTTTCCTTGTAGGAGAGATCACGGAATTGTTTCTGTTGGAAAAGAGCTCTAGGATCATCCATTCCATCCACTGACCATGGCCATTAAACCATGTCTCAAAGGGCCATGTCTACACACTTTCTGAACACCTTCAGGGATGGTGACTCCATGCTCCAGTCTCCATGTTGCCCTTTGCTGGACTCATTCTGCCAGTGCAGCCCAGTTTCTTCAGAAATATTACTTTATTTTCTCTCTGTTATTTGAGATTTAAGTGGCATATTCTGAGGAGTCCTCTCTCAGTTTGCCATTTTTGTGTCCTTACTGCAAGCACAATTCTAGAACCTGTGCTAGGTTTACTTTGACACTGACAGATGGAGTCTCCTGTCTACAATTCTGCAAATGCACATCAAGTAAAATGGAAAAGTGTTGGTCTTAGAACTGGGACTTCATGTTAACCAAAGTGTCTTCTACTTGCTGTAAACAAAGGAATTGGATAACTGCTGAAATGAAAGCAAACAACACTGTCCTGCATAAGACAAAGCAGCAGTGCTTAGAGAACACCAGCTTTTGGTACCTAAAGAAATTGTTTCTGAATCCCTCCCACTTTGCAAACTGTGAACAAGAAAACAGCACCCATCACCCCCACCAAAAGCTCCAACAATCCCCCCCTCTTCTCATTCCCACCAATAGTGCTTATTTCTATTACATAGCTGCACAGTGCTGCCTGGGTCCAACACACTCTTGCTCAGCTACAAGTTTTTCTCTTGTGGTTTTTCAATAGTGATAATTCGAAATGGGAGTAGAATTTTATATGCATCAGAGAAGAATGAAGGTAAATTCTGAATGCAAGTGATGCAAATTTCAGGCAATAATATGTCACTAGCTGGGAGGAATTAAAAAAATACAAGCTTCATGTATGAGCTGGATTTGAGTTTCTTCTATAGTGTTCTGTTGATCCAATACTCTCTCTTTCAGACAGATGACTGGATTCAATTTCTTGGATTTTTGAATCTTATTTTATTTCTTTAATGTAATTGTCTTGCATACTGTGAATGTTGAAAGGAGAATCATGTAGAGGAAATTTATAATTTGTTTTCAGATGGACTATTGAATACAATCTAAGACATTGAATATAGAAATGTTATGAATTGGAGGTAGTTTTTGATCTCGGAGCAGTGATAGAGACTTTAAATGCATCAATATTTATCTCAGTCTATATTTTCACTTTAGAAATTAAATAAAATCTTATTTTGCACCTTCAGGACAGAATATTCCAAGTGCAGCAGATGGAACTTTGAAGTAAAACTCACAATTAATTTTCTTATATCAGTGTTGAAAAATTTGAAAGATGCTCTCTTGAAACATCTGCTTGTTATTGTCACCTTCTGAAATGTCACTTCAGAGATCTGGGATGTTGCTTTATGAATGCCTAGTGGTTGTGTTTTATTTAGAACCTTGGTGGAAGTGTCCTAAAAAAAGGAATCCTTCTGATCAGCTCTCAACAAGATAATACTGTAAACAGTGATGTAAAATATTGAAACAGATTTCAGACCTGTGTTAACCTAAGAAACAGAAGTGCTTCTGGTAGTGACTCATCTCTTACCTGCTGCAAGCCTTACACTCCTCTGCTCATCACAAGCCTAAACTGTTCAGCCTGGTTCTTTCAGAACAATGGCCAACCTCCCATCCACTAGGAGCCCCAGATGCTTTTCCCCTTTGCTGCCTTCCAAAAGATCAGTCCCCAGTCTATCCTGATCCCTGGGGTTGTTCTTTCCCAGGTGCAAGACTCCACACTTGCCTGCATTGAATTTCATTCAACTTCTCCCTGCCCACAGCCTTCTGGTGTGGCAGCCACTGCACCCAGCTTGGTGTCATCAGCAAACTTGCTGACAGTGCACTCTGTGCCCTCATCCAGATCACTGATGAATATGTTGAACAGAACTGGTCCCAGTACTGACCCCTGTGGGACCTCACTAGTCACAGGCCTCCAACTAGACTCCATCCCATTGACCACAACTCTCTGGCTTCAACCAGTTCCCAACCCATCTCACTACCTGATCATCCAGCCCTCACTGCCTCAGTTTAGGCAGAAGGATGCTGTGGGAAACAGTGTCAGATGCTTTACTGAAATCAAGATAAACCACATCCCCTGCTCTACCATCATCTATCCACCTGGTTATGTCCTCATGAAAGGCTATGAGGTTGCTCAAACATGACTTCCCCTTGATAAAGCCATGCTGACTGCTCCTAATAACCTCTAATGTCCTTGACATGCCTAAGGACAGCACTGAGGATACATTGCTCCATTACCTTTCCAGGGATGGAGGTGAGGCTGACAGGTCTATAGTTACCTGGGTCTTCCTTCTTACCCTTTTTGAAGACTGGAGTGATGTATGCCCTCCTCCAGTCCCCAGGCACCTCTCCCATCCACCATGACTTACCAAAGACTCAAGGAAAATGCCTTCATCCTGTCTTCCTCTGGTGCCTCAGATGTCAGGGGCTCAGTCTTCAGCAGTATAGATGAAGACAAGGAATTTAGTAACTTCATCTTCTTTGTATCCCTTGTCACCAAGGCACCCACCTCCTCAAGGAAAATGCCTTCATCCTGTCTTCCTCTGGTGCCTCAGATGTCAGGGGCTCAGTCTTCAGCAGTATAGATGAAGACAAGGAATTTAGTAACTTCATCTTCTTTGTATCCCTTGTCACCAAGGCACCCACCTCATTCAGCTGTGGGCCTAAGTTGCCTCTGCTGTTAGTTTTTCCTGCAGTGTGTTTGAAGAAGCTCTTTCTGTTGTCCTTGACCTCCCTTGCAAAGTTGAATTCCAGCAAGGCCTTAGCTTTCCTGGTTGCCTCCCTTCATCCTCTGCCAACACCTCTCTCAGCTTACTGGCAACACACCTCATGCAGCCCAAGATACTATCACCCTTTGTTGCTCCTTCATGCTATGTTTGTCTCTAATTAGCAGGTAGTTACTGCATAACTAGTCTGAAATCTTTGGTTATCTGTTCCTAAAAGTTATTCTACTAACACTGATGTATAGATGCCACCAAGATGGAAAGGTTGCAGGCTGCAGTGTGAGTCATTAAATTTGCAGAAATTTATTATGATATAATAGCAAAACAGGATCTCAGTGTGTAGCCACCTGACAGCATCTGCTGAATTATAGCATCTGCACAGAGGAACATTCAGGTAAATGAACAGGTTTAATATTTATTTTGTTTTCCAGCTATAAAATCAAGCAGTAAGATCAGCTCAGCAATAGAGATTTTCAAAGCTGTTATCGTGATAGATATTTCAAAAATAACACTTTTATAGCAGCAGTGCACAGCAATGCCCTCATTGTTTTTCTGTTGAGATATCAAAATCTGCTGCAGTGAGCATAACCTTGGAAAACAAGGAGGAGGAGTTTTAAAGAAACAACTGTTTTGGGGGGGAAGCAAAAGGGGAAAATAAAGTCTTTCAAATCACAAGTGACAAGACAGGCTCTCATTAAATGACAAGCAGAAGGACCTCTTTCAACTTTATTTATTAGCTTCCAGGCATTTTTCAACCTATCAACTGCTGTTAAAATTTTAAGGCATAATTAATTCTACTGCTCAGTTCAAACCTTGTGAACAGAGATTTCAAGAATCTTAGTCGTGAGTATAAAACACCATTCCTGTGATGCAAAGTGCACAATTGAGCTCTGCATTAAAGCTGTCTTACAAGAATGAGAGATGCCCTTTGCCAAGTGTAATGTTTGCAATTAAAATGGAGTTAAATCATTGTTCCCCATAAGCAGTATGCAGAAGTCTTTGAAGAAAGAAGGAAATGTACATATTGAGGTAGGACAATCTTGGGAAAAATACTATTTTGAAATCTTAGAATCAGTCAGGCTTGGAAGGGACCACAAGGATCATTCAGTTCCAACCCCCCTGCCATGGGATGCCCTACCCTGGATCAGGCTGCCCAGAGCCTCATCCAGCCTGGCCTTAAACACCTCCAGGGATGGGGCCTCAACCACCTCCCTGGGCAACCCCTGCCCGGGTCTCACCTCTCTCATGGTGAAGAACTTCTTCCTCACATCCAGTCTGAGTCTTACCCACCTCCAGCTTTGCAAGTAAATCCTGAAAAGCTCTTCTCTTGTTTTTTTGTTTGTTTGTTACATTTCAACAAGCTGAAATGTTGTAACTTCTAATAACATGTTTTAAGTATTTGCTGCTCCATAGGTGACTCCATAGGGCTGTGCCATAATACACGTTGAGACAGATGAGATATGCATCAGAGCCTGCATAATGCATTATTCATAGGTACAGAGCCTTAATTTCCATGTAGCCTGGGCACCCAAAAACTACTTTGCATGTCTGTGCCTCTCTTTATAAAAGAAAAGAGTGGGTCCATAATTTCCCCCCTATCAGACATTAAGAATACAGACAATATGCACACACGTGAAAGTGATTATAATCTGGCTGGTTCAGCACGTTAATAAAACACATTGTAGCTCTCTGCATTAACCTTTTCAGGGACACATAAATCTTACATTAAAGTGATACAATGCAAGTGGGATTTTTTGTTTGTTTGTTCCTTCTAAAAAAGGAACAACACAAACCTTCCAACAGACACTTCTATTGAATGCTCAAAATGGTTTGATTATTAAAGTGTAGATGGAATGATTGTTGTGAAAGGGCTGGCATGCATTCTCACAGAAAACCAGGAAACCAGGAGCCACAACTAGAGTTTGGGTAAGGTAATGATTATTGCTCCAAGCATGCTGCAGTTTCATGCTGTCTGAAGTAGGTTTGTTTAATTTTACATTCATATGTCTCTAAAATTACTGTGTTGTGCACAGTTAATATTGAAATATTGACCAAAAAAGATTGCTTGAGGGTCTCATGTTTTCCCTTCACCTTCTCACCCTCTGAGAAGGATCACATGCACTTTTTGTTGCTCCTTCTTTCAAGTTCTTATGAAAAGCATTTAAAGAAGGGATGGTGCAGGTGTGTCCAGCAGTGTGTGAGAGGTAGCATTGTATGCCCCATGCTCCTAGTGCCATGGGAGGAGGTCTACTTTCCACTGTTGCTACCTGGAGGAAGAGCTCTTGTCCAGATACCACATCCAGCAATTCCTTGCCTGGCCGTTGTGGCTACTGCCATGGAATTTCTTGTTTCTTTATCAAAGGTGGCAATGTTTACAGGTACAGAGATCCTTTTTTTTCAGGGCAATCACATCTTTATGATTTTGTAATCTGTTTGACTCTCACCACAGAAGCAGAAGGCAGCAGAAATTCATGTTAGGTGTGACTTGTCATTAAACTTCAATTAACATCTCTTAGACTTCCGAAACTATCTCGAAATTCATTGCAGCAGAAAGGCAAGACTCCTGGAGACAGACACTCTGCTTAAGGCCATGCATTGCACATTTAAATTTTGCAGGCTTGCATGAAGTTGTTTGCCTGCCATGATTGATGGATAGTTTGTAAATGTAATTTCAATAGAAATCCATTAGTGCTTTAATCCTGTAGACATAAGTGAATATCTCATTACTTTGCTATGCAATCAAGTTTACAAACCCACAAATTCTTTCACTTTCTTCTCCCAGTTATCAGTAAGATTCTGACCCATACACAGTATGGCTGGAGATTGACAGGAGAACAAGCACGTGCTCATTTCTTCTGCAGTCTTTTGAGGGACAGGTGTCAAAGGTAGCATGGACTGAGTGTTTAGTTATGATGTAGCACAAAGCGCAGGCGTGTGATGACCTTCTGTGCTTTATGCTGCTGTACTTTGATGATCAGGATTGGTGTTTACAGAGTGTTTGCAGTGTTGGGCTCTGTGTGTGTTACATCTACATACAGAATTTCTGCAGACATTCATTTTGCTTCACCAGTAGCTAATGACAACACACAGAAGGATCTGTCTTTGACAAGTATCAAAAGCAATATGTGCCCCATATGCATCAAACTTGCAGGCTAAAGCAAAGCCTTTAGTGTGACTTTGGCTGTCATTTTTGGCAGAAAAAACTCTCAAATCATAAGGTGCCTGAAAGTTAAATATACTGATCCTGTTAGAGAGTTTTATGCCAAAGAATGTGAGATCTTGGGAAATGTGGCATGTTATGAAGCAACATATATTTTGCTGTTACTTGTCAAAAATATCATTGGAGTCACCGGGAAATAGAATCACAAAAGGCTTCTCCCTCAGGGGGGTAAATGGGCAGTGTACTTATTCAACCTTAACTGACAGACAGCATTACTTTTGTCCACGAGTTTTAGTGAGAATTTATTTAAAAGACATGCATGAATGACAAGGTGGATAGGGGAAATAAAAAGACTTCCGCTACCTCCTGCAGAAACACCTAAACCCCCCCTGACTGTAGGTGGATAGATTATTTCTGTGTATGTGTGTGTGTATGCATTAGTCTTGTATACATTTATATAAGTATTTGATTTTGCTATTTTTACTGTAAAATCTGGTTGCATTTACTATTGGCCTGACGTGACACACCATCCTATGCAGTCCTGATGGCAGCTCTGTAGGCTGCCACAGACGCCGCAGTAGAGCAAATGCCAACTCACGCCTGCAGGCAGATGGGAAAGTAAAACATGCATGTTATTGCCAAACCACCTTAAAAAGTAACTTATTTTACACCATCAGATAAAAACACATTAAAGAAAATCTGTCTTTTTACACATTTAGATAAATATCTTCTGTAAGGACCAATTACAGTGGGTAATGTGTTTGAACAAATATGCAGCAATTAGGGTATTTTGTTTGGTGTATCTGCTCTGACTACAAAGCATATTAAAGCCATGTTGGTAGCAGTCTTGGTTTTGTTGCTTAAAAAGAAATTCAACTGTGAAAAACTGGAAGCTGAAGGAAATATGGCACAATCTCTGTTTTTTAGCCTGTTGTATGTAACCAGTTAAGACTAACCAGTTATTAGCCACTAGGTGCTTTAAAACTGATGGCAGTGAGAATCTACTCTTAATGCTGTCATTGTGTCAGGTTTCAGTTGGGGTAAATTGAATTTTTCAGTATCATAAACCCAAAATAAAGAGCAAAAAAAACCAAAACAAAACAAACAACAACAACAAAAAAAAAAACCACCCCAAAAACCCCCAACCCAAACCCACTGTTCTGGTTTACACCAAGGGAAATGTTCCTTTGCTTTGCTAAGATGCAGAAGTGCCTTCTGTGTAATCAGGTAAATGTTGTCTGCCATTCCCATAATTTTTGGACTTGTACATGAAAACAATTTTTCATTACTTTATGCTGTTAATTACAAACATTCTCCTTCTGTGTATTTTCTGAGTAAACATCCAGCTCCTTTAGAAGTAGTGTGATATATCCAGTGATACAGAGACAAAACCTAAATAATGGAAAGTTTGTTGTATGCTGCCAAGAGTTGAATAAAGGTGTAGGTAACTAAAACAGCTGCTCAAAGACTGTAAACTGTATTCAGTGTAGACTTTCACTGCTGGGGAAAATCAAATGCACTTCATATGCTGTCAAGCATAAGTTGAGAAATAGAAGTGATAAAAGTATAAATCTTCATTTATCTGTCATGTAAAATGTAGTATTTGCCTAGGTCTGTGCATACAACTTACATAAGAACAGAAATTACAAAAGTGTAGCTTAAACAGTACATGCAAGTGGAAAAGTAGGAGATTGAGAGTGGGTTTTAGGTACTCTTTTATGTTACATCAGGTATAGAGTGGAATCAGTTGAGATAATTCCTTATCCAACTTGCTGTTCATGTTTAGTATTTTTGTTTCTATCCATGTAACAGTTAATTTGTTTTGTTTTAATTTCCTAAGGACAGTGCAAAACTTGCTTCCTAGCTCAAAGTGGGACTCTACTTATTCCTCATGCATGTCTTTGGGCACTCTCTCTTTGGTCCACAGCCTGTCTGAAGTGTTATTTCCTAGACTGGACCAATCTTATTTTCTGGGAAGACACTTGTGTCTTATTTTATGCTTATGCAGGTGATTATTTCTGCCTGCAAACGTGATAGCTTATCCATATTTCTATTGGATTTATGATTTGTTTTCAACCTCTTTCTTTGGGTTGTTGAGATTTTGTTTATTAGTTCTAATTTTGACCTTTAATTTGCTTACATCTCTGCATAGTGCTGTCTGATGGTGTCATAAGAATGCTGTGTTCAAAAACTATTGAATAGTCAAAGCAACAATCTCATACTCAGACAAAGGTGTCCTTGGAATAGCAGTGGCATGAAAAGAACTCAAAATCTCCAGAAGAATCTCCATCTCCTGGTGTGCCGTGGCTGTGCTCAGAAATACAGTGTAGCCTCCCTGTCCCTCTGAATTAGCTTTGCTTACTGGTGAGCAGCTGCTGGAAAGATTTCTTTGGTTTACTGGTTTCTCTGACAGCAAAGATAATTCTGGAATTTGAAGCATTTAAAAATGCCAACAAACAGCAAGGAACACAACAGCTCTTGGAGAAAAATGGAATAATGCCTTTGAGAAACCCAGAAACCAAGAAGTTCATGAGCTTTTTCAGCTTTAGGTCTGTGTTCAGCCAGTTAGCACAGCTTAAATTGCCAAGGGCTGTCTGAGTTTTGACTCTGCCATTACCTGTCTAGAGAAAACAATGTAGTAAAGCCCAAAGAATTAGCTCAGCTTCCATGACCAGTTCTGTAAGGGGAAATGTGATAATGGGCTAAGTATTCAAGACCAGCATAGCCTGTGTCCATATATGAGTGTGACACATGAAGGTTGTGTGTTCAGAGGTGAGCAGTGACAATGTCCAGAAAACCTGAACTGCAAACAAAGAATGAAAGAACAGAAGTTATTCAAGCAGGGGTGGGAGGGAAAAATCAAGACAAGCTTCAAGCACTAAGGAGGTGACTGCCAAGGAAAGAGCAGAGGCAGGACTGTTCCTTCACTGCAGTAAGAAAGATTCATCTCAGACTTCAGGAACAACTTTCCAGCATTACTGAGTGTTTCTCAGAATATTTAAGGAAATTGAATAGGTCATTTGCCAGAAGAGCTTAGTTCCCTTCTAGCCCACTGTAGGACTTGGCTACTGTTACACTGTCCTCTCATACCTGACTTCAATCTCTGTCTCATTCCACCTGTTGCATGTCTGAAGGCTCTTCCTCAGATGAAAAGGGATCTATAGATGCATATGCATGATGATTTTTTTTTTTCATCATGGAAAAAATACTTTTTAAACTTCAAGCCTCATTTAAGAGGAAGTCTGCAATCTCTGGCTGATGTTCTTCAGAAATTAAGTTTTCTGATTATCTCCCAAGCTGCACCAAGTTCCCCTTCACAGCAGTGATATAGAAATGGATCTCTCATGGCAAAGCAACAGGGTCTTTATTCCATCTTTATTCTTTGACAGCATTTATGAAAGCAGCTAGTATCCTGGTTCTTGGGTTATCATTTCATTTATTCCCTCTGTGTCTCATTTAGTGGGTATGCTCCTCTTCTCCTAAGGGCTGGAAATGCTCTGCTTCCTCCTAGGCAGATTTTTCAGCTGATGCAATGTGTAGCTTTTACAGCAATGGTCAGCACACATGCATCTCTGTGTATGTGCTTGCTTTAAGTATATGAAGTCAGAATATCTCTGGGTCTTTCTTGTCTTACCTGAGACATACAATGGACCAAAATAAGCTTCAATTTTATGTTAGCAATGCTAGAAATGTAATTTTTTTTTCAAGCAAGTGTTGTCTTCTGTGTTCATTCCAAATCTCTCTTTGGCACAGAAGGTCATTTCTGTGGCCAAGCCTGAAATCCTCCAATTGAACACATATTAGTTGACATTCTGCTGAGTATTTCTAAATCTGCCATTTTCCCCAGTCTGCTTAATCACCACACGAATTCATGGACCTGTTTTAAGATCTCAGCCAGTTTCTGCAGTAAAGTCTGCCACAAACCAAATGGAGAGTTAGTGCCCAAACTCCTCTGCCTCTGCTCTTGGCACAAGTCACACCAGGGGAGAACTAGATTTGGTGAAGATTTTTTCCTAATGACCAAAATGTTGTCAAACCCTGAAAAAGGTTGCCTAGGGAAGTGACTGAGTCACCATCTGTGGAGGTATTTAAAAGTCCTTGTAGGTGTAGAGCTGAGGGCTATGGTTTAAAGGTGGACTTGGCTGTGCTGGGTTAACAGTTGGTTAACTGATGATCTTAAAGGTCTTTCCGACCTAAATGATTCTATGATTCAGTGATTCTATAACTAAGTACCCTTGAGGCACTTATGACCTAAAAGAACTTGTTACAACAATTTTAGGGGGTGATTCAAATATGGGATAGTGTATCCAATGTTGTGTGTGGGACAGCTTTGAACACCTCAACCAAAAAGCTGTAGCAGCTACATTTTCATGGGCTTTCTCTGTACAGTTGGTACATACAGTACTTGAAGTTCTCCCAGCACACACACTTTTGCTCATATATGGGTGTGCTGGTTTGAGGCAAATTGGAATATTTTAATGAAAAAAAAAAAAAGAGTATAGGCTGTGAAAAGCAAACAATGGCAGATGCAGCACAGGAGGTTCCACATCAACCCAAGGGGAAGCTTCTTTACTGCAAGGGTCACAGAGCACTGGCGCAGGCTGCCCAGAGAGGCTGTGGAGTCTCCTTCTCTGGAGCCTTTCAAGGCCTGTCTGGATGTGTTCCTGTGTGACCTGAGCTCGATCCTGCTCTGGCAGGGGAGTTGGACTCAATGATCTCTTTGGGTCCCTTCCAACTCCTGACATCCTGTGATTCTGTGTTATTCTTGGATTTCCCAACTCATGGAAACCCCCCTGCAAAGCAGGAGAAGTGGTGAATTGTTCCTGACTGAGAGTCTTCCAATTTGCTGTGATTTCCAGCTGCCCTAGCAGAGCCTTGCTGATTGTTGAGATTACTTTGCAATAACAGTAACTCCTGGTTGGATCTGAAAGGGGAGCCAACAATTGCAGGATTTGGGAAATGGATGAAGAATGCAAACTTTTTCATCTGCACCCTGCAGGATTCAACCTACTAGCTCAGTGGGCTTACAAATAGGTAACCAGCCATGGAGGATGCTTTTATAATTTAATCAAGATAGTTCTTTAAAAGCTAGGTAAGTTATATAGGAAAATAAGGGTTAACTTGCAATGGAAATTCATTATTTGTCCAAGGGAGAAATATCCATGCTGTTTTAAAAGACAGGGTTTTTTATTCAAGCATAGAAATTTGGTTTGCAATTTGGTGATTGCTGGAAAGCCACAAATCCACATTCACACAAACTTGTTAATTAGGCATTTGTTCTTAGTAAGTTATTAACTAACTTAGTTGAGTCATCACCCAGAAGCTAGTCAGGTCCTCATTCATACACAAACTCCCTCATTTTCAGCCCCAGCTTGCCAGCTGGCCCTGGAGGCATGGACTGAAGAGAGCTGTCAGCCCTCAGGATTCAGTTGCAACACTTGTGATATTCGGTGTTGTGCTGAACGCCTCGGTTCCCACGTTGTTGTTATGCAAGGATCTCCATCCTCCCTGCAAAAATAAATTCTTGTTTTCTTTTTTTCTCTGTAAATGGGTAGGTCAGGCTTGAACTACAAAGCTTACAAACAGGGGGAACAATAGAAAAAGAAAAGAGAAGAGAATGCCTCTGTGATTTCTTTCTAATCTTATTTCAATTGAAGAAGGGAGCAAGGGGGAGGGTGTGGGTGTGGGTGTTGATGCTTAATGTTGGTAATACTGTAGTAATTACTGCCTATTTGTTTTCTGGGTCTGCTTATCTCCATCAGTAGTCATCGACAAGTTGTTATAGGTTAACCTCTAAAATGGCCTCTTTTAGATAATACTCTGAAAATGATAAGGACCTGTTTTTGTCAGTGCCACTAAACAGTCATCCCGAGCAAACCATTCAGAAGGAGCGTTCTGTAGCCCCGGTGATGTTGTGATCTGTCTTCAATAGACATTTTCTCTTTGTTTAAAAGCCCTTCTGAGATGTGGTTGGACAGTGGCAGAGTTCAGTGATGCTGCATTATGCCAGTGCCATGCCCCACCCCTGTGCTTGTATTTTGTGAGCTCTGTGATAAAATATGGTGGTCATTTCTGTCATTGTAGCTTGGCCTCTCAGGACTACCTGTATACAACCCCTGGTTTGCCAGATCCTGGTATACCTTAGAATGATTTTCCTTGTGTTGTGAGTAATGAAAAGAGCTGTGTGGTATCTTCTGAGGCTACCTGCCTCTTGAATGAGTACTTTTGAAACATTTCTATCACTGCAATATGTCATAGAAGGACAGTCTTAATGCACATCTTTTTATTTAGAGGGGCAATCAGTTGTTTCTCCAACTTGTAGGACCTCAGGAAAGGCCTTAAATTATGTGAGAGCAGCCCTCTGGGTTCTTAAACTCTGATGTGGTATGAAATTCTCAAAAATGTTATTTCACAGGTGAAATATTATCCGTGAGAGGCTTCTACTAACCTTTAAACCTTGTAAGGTATTAATCCATTGTGTTTTTAAAACATGCATGTCTAGGGTGCTTGTCATTAGCTTGAAAAGTAGCAGCAGGCAGTCTGTTGGCTGCTCAATTCATTTTTCCTCTCTGCCGTCTCCCAACGCCTGCATCATTGTATTAGGTGAGTGCATTTTTCACCTTAAAAATAGACTCCATAACTGTCTTCCTTCTCTGCCTTTCATTTTACAACTGCAGTAGCAGCTACGTTTCCTGTCTCAACAGCACTTATGAAGCAATTAGGCAAATTTGCAACAGATCTCACTCCTGAATGCTGGACAGATTTCTCTTTATCCTTGCTGGGACCCGTGTGTGTGAAAGCTAAGAGATTACACCCTAATAGCCTGGCTCTTCTCCTTTCCCTGCAAGAAGCACTCTCCTCCTTTTACATATGGCCCATTCGATTTCGTCCCATAAAATGAAATTAATGCATCCTCTAATTGGGCATTTGTAATTAATTAGTACAAAAAATTATTCATCTTTGTCTCTGTTGTACCTTCTGTTGTCTTCAGTGACTACTGCTTGCAATTATATGCTGAAGGGAATTATTACAAAGCAAATTAGATTTGTAAAAAGTAAAAATCATTAAATAAAAAAGAAAGAAAAAACCTACAACCACCAAAAAAACCCCCAAAAAAACCAACCCAGGAAATACCTACAACAGTAAACATTTTTTAGTATTTCTGTAAAATCTCACTGTTTCAACTACACTGACAGAATAACCATTTGATTTTTTTTCTGGTGAAATACTTGATTTTACCTAGCACTGTGATTAAATGCATACCAAGAAAACATTTCCATTCTGTAAATTTCCTTAGATAAACACAAAAGAGCACACCAGTCACACCAACACACTCCTGTGTTTCTGCTCTCTATTGCATCTGTCAGTGGGAGAGGGTCCCAGGACCACCTTTGAAAAGAGGGAAGTTACTGCCTATAAGGTGTGGGAATTATTATGGGATGCAGGGGAAGAATGTCTTGTGATTATGTGAGACTTATTATGGGGTGTTTAGAGGAGGTGCCATAGGCAGGGAAAAGTGAGAGAGGGGGAGAACAAGAATAGCTAGGGAAAGTATTAAAAGAGGATGGTTGTGTGTAAGCAGGTGGTGGTCACTACACTTGTCTGGCCCTGCCCTGGCCAGGGGGACTAGCACCATTTGTCCTGTCTTCTCATCAAACTCCATTTCTAGCTAGTTTTCTGGCTTTATTCTATGCATGTGTGTGTGTAAGGAGGTCTAAGTGCTGGCAGCTGGAATGGGAACCATGACTCACAGAGCCTATATGCCTGTAGTGCCAAGAACTGCAGCAAGTGTGAATATGTAATATGTATGCAGTGTATGGTCACTAGCAAACACTAAGCTAGACTTGCTGGTAAGCAGGGTGAGAGCTCTGGGAGTCAGGTATTGAAGCAGCCAGCAGTCTGGGCCAGACAGCAATGAGACCAGAGATCTCAGAGATGGCTGTCGCAGGGACTAGGAAGCCAAAACCAGCTACTAAAGAGACCATGGAACCTGGGGGATCAGCTGAGGGACACCTTGCATATGTCTGTGCCTGAGGCAGCGGGAGACTAGAGGACCCAAGGGGAAGTCGCTGGTTATGTTGAGGGTCTGGGGCCAGTGGCTGAAGAGACTTGTAGTGTTCATGTATATGCCTGAGTACTCAGGGTGTGCTCTGTGTATGTCCAGGTGCCAGGAGGTGGGTTTGCTCAGGTGTCCAGGCCTAGACACTCCATATTGCATGTATGTGTGATTTCCACTAATGGTTTTTAATCCTGACCCGCCAGAAAGGGAAACAGGATGAGACCATTGATGCTGTGTGTCTTTGCAGGCACTTAGCTTTTGGTCAGCATTCACCTCTGAGGCTGGCTGTGCATATACACGTGTGTGTCTGCTCCATATTGGGATAGTCTCTATGCAGGCAATGCCTGCTCAGCCTTGCTACTGGCTAGTCCTGGGGGCACAAAGTTGTGACACTCTCTTCTGTTGGGCCACTGGATTCAACAGCTCTAACAAAGGTCAGTAAGAGGTCCACAGAATAAATTCCCTGTTTCTGTGTAGGTCAAGGGCACTGGCAGGTCCTCATCTTCTGTATTCTCATTTTTGTGGCACATCAGTGCTGTCTCCATGGAGGTTTTACTACAGGTTTTCAGTTTAATAAAGCATGTGTGAAATATTTTGTGGCTTTGGGTTATTGGACCACATGATCTCTAAGTTCTTCTTCCTACATGGTATCCTGAAATGGGATTTAATGATCAAAGTCTAGTTTTATATTGCAGTAGGCAGATTATATGCCACCAACTGAAAAGGGTTCCTTTTTAAGTAGTTGTGTCATTTCAAGCTTCTGCATTGGTTTAGTGCATTAACTTACTCTCATAGATCATAGCATAGCAGGTGGGAAGGGACCTCAAGGATCATCTAGTCCAACCTTTCTTGGGGCAAGCATGATATAGACAAGATATCCCAGCAGCCTGTCCAACTTAGAAGTATCCAGTGCTGGGGAATCCAGTTCTTCCCTGAGGAGATTATTGCAGTGGCTGATCCTCTCACTCTGGAAAATTGTCACCTTGTGTCCAATCATAATCTCCCAAAGAGTAACTTGTACCCATTACCTGTCCTCTTTTCCACATGACTCCTTGCAAAACGGTACCCTCCACCTTCTTGGTGGCCACCCTTTAAATACAGAAATATGGTGATAAAGTCTCCCCTAAGCCTTCTGTTCTCAAGACTGAACAAACCAGGCTCTTTCTGTCCTTCCTCATGTGGCAGGCTTCCCAGTCCTTTGATTATCTTTGTGGCCCTTCTCTGGCCCTTCTCCAGCCTGTCCACATCTCCTGTATAGCAAGAACCAAATGTGAACACAGTTTTCCAGATGTGGTCTAGTAAGCACTTAGTAGAGTGAAATGACTTCATCTCTGCTGCTGATGCCCTCGATGCAACCCAACATCCTGTTGGCTGGCTTTGCTGCAGCAGCATGCTGCTCACTGGTGCTTGTGCTCTACCAGGACTCCCAGGACCTTTTCCACAGTACTGCTCTCCAGACAGGTAGAGCCTGTGCTGCATTCCTGGATTGTGTTTTCCCAGGTGCAAGACCTTACACTTGTCCTTGTTGAACTTCATAGGGTTCTTTTAAGCCCACTCCTCCAGGAAAGAAGCACAGAAGAAGTGGTTGAGCTCTCCTCATTTGCTACAGGTTCAGCTGTTGTGTTGATATATATCAGCAGTAGAGAAGAAACTCCCGTTCTGCTGGAGTGTGAGTTAACACTCCTGTTCACACACAGCAGCATGTCTTTTTTCCTGCAGAATGCTGTTGTGGACTCACACTCCGTCTTGGGAACTATTATGTGCACAGATTTTTTTTTTTTTTTTTTTTTTTTTTTTTTTTTTTTTTTTTTTTTTCCTCCAGGCAAAACTAACAAGTTGGGATTTAGGCTTTTTATAACTTGGCAAGCTTCATTGTTCCTAAATGTCTGAAGGCTTTTCATTTCTTCTTACTGAATTTCATCCCATTTTTTTTCCCCCAGTGTGTTTCTCTTATTTATCATTGTTCTGAATTCTACAACTGCATTTCTGTATCTTGCATCCCCTCTGAACTGTTATCTGCAAATGCAATAGCTTCATCACTTGGTGCCATAAGATAGCAGAACTGGAAAAGGCTGCATGAAATTGGAGTAGGCCGTAAGTGACAGCCTATGGAATTTTCATACCTGCTTTTCTCTTGTAGTTCTCTAGCTAGTTATATGCCAGCAGAGCAGCTCGTCCACCCTGCTTGTGGTAGCTGCTAGATAGCTTACAAAACATCATAGCTGTTTAAAACAAGATGTGTGGCTTCCCTTGTTTCTTCTTCAGTTACTTTGTTTATTGAAAAGTGATGATCTAGCTGGTTTAGCATGATTTGCCCTTTATGGAGTCAGCAGTGAAAAAGAAAGAAACTTGACAATATAGTCAGGCAGTAAAATTGTGTACTTCAACACATCCACAATTCGAACAATATCAAATCACCTTTAGATATATACTTTTTTAAATAAGATACCTTAATGCATCAATTAATGTTAATATCACATATTTAGATGTATGGTATATAAAATGCAACCCAAGCTGAGGAATGGAATTGTAGAAGAAAATGTCTAAACTTTTCAGAAAATGAAATGAGGAAATTAAAGGTAATGCACATTTTCTGTCAACAGCAGTCGGAATTACTAATTTCATAGCATCATAGAATGTCAGGGGCTGCAAGGGACCTCTAAAGATCAGCTGGTCCAGCCCCCCTGCTAGGGCAGGGTCACTTAGAGCAGATCACACAGGGATGCATCCAGATGGTTCCTGAATATCTCCAGAGAGGGAGACTCTACAACCCCCCTGGGCAGCCTGTTCCAGTGCTCTGTCACTCTCACAGGAAAAAATTCCTCCTCAGGTTCACATGGAACCTCCTATGCCTCAAACTGTATTTCACAGATGTTCTTTGAGTTCCTCTTCTGTCAATAAGAAGTTTCCAAAAGCCATCTTGTGGAATTTGCAGAAACTCGTTAAGGGAGGAAGGATTTGGCAGGTGTGGTGGGCTAGGAACTATCCCTCCCCCACTATTGAAATTTACCAGGGCAGCTCAGATGACTTCAAGATAGAGCTGCATTTACAGCAAAGCACAATTTACAAGCATATATACACAACATCTTTACAAACAGTTACAATTATATACAGGTTAGAAATAATACACAAACCCAAATTCCCTCCTGGACAAAGAAACTGTTCAGAAGGGGCTCAAAGGCTCTCTGGCTCTCCCCCAGACAAACAACCAGCAAATCTCACTTGTTATCTGCTACTGGAAGATATTAGAGTGAAGCACAGCACAAGCAAATAGATCCAATGCTTAGGAGTGAGGAAAGCAGAAGGAGAACAAATTGTTTACATTTTGGCTTTTTATCCCTTTTAGCAAACCAGTGAATGATGTAGACTTTATCATTATTATTCCTTTATAAGCAATGATCTAATTTCTCTCATTAGAATATTCCAATTAGCCTCAAAGCAGCACAGCAGGTTTTTTCCACCCTATAATAGAAGAATGTTAAAATACACTTTTATATTACCGGGTTGAACTGTAATACAGATTTTAGATTATGCTGATTCTGAGAATTATTTCACTGTAATGTTTCCTTGAACATCTTTGCAAATGACAACAGTGATGTTTCAAGTTTTCTACTCGATTCTCTGCTGCATGAAACACTTTTTTTTTGGTATCCAGAAGCAGAGCTCCTTTCTGTGTTCTCAGCATCCTGTGTTCTCGGTGGTGTAGCTTTCAATATTTTCACATTGCTCAAAACCTGTGTGACTTTATTAGCACTGTGCTGAGCTGCAGGTAATATACCCTGCTGAGGGACATAGCTGCAGCACAGAGCTCTGGCAGAGTGTCTCCTGATATTGCAAAAATTACTTGTTAAACTCTATACATGTTGGTGACATAGCAGCAGCACTTTGGAGTTCTGACTAATGCTTCCACAGCTGTAGGTAGTATCAGGCACTCGCTTATTATTAGGAAAGTTGCCAACATATTGGCAGTGTTTGTATGCCCAATTACTGCAGCCAAAGGTACTCTTTGTTGTTAGGCATGTTCTTAAAATGTCTTGAATCTCCCATTACCGCAGCCCCAGCTGACTGTGGCAGCTAATAGCACTGATAGAGCACTCCTCAGAGATCAGAAGCAGCACCCATATGCCAGCATTTGTTACTAAGTAAGATAAATTGTTACTATCACCCCCGAGTTGCTGGAACTGCTTGTAATAGCTGTGAACCCCAAAGCAGGTGATTAATGTCAGCTGAAAACGCTGCTGGCTGGCTGCTGGAGCTGGTAACACCCAGGAGCTCCAAGCTGAGGAACTCCTGAGGCAGCAAGCATTGCTGACTGCCTAGTACTGTGTGTGGCAGCTGCAAAGTCTGGAGTACAGGATTCACAGCAGCTTCTCTTTCCTTGGTCGTTGCTTGGCTGTAGTCAAATCTAATTACCAAGTTAAAACCTGAGAAATTTTGGAATGTCCATGTGCTATTTTTGTGGTAAGTTTCATTATGTGAAAATATTGAATTTGGGGTTTTTTTTGGTAATTTGCAGTTGTCCTCACATTTTCAAGAACAAAAGGGGGCTGGATTCTCAGGGTGGATGTGCTCACTATTTGTTGCCAGGAGGTGGGAATGGGCCTTCAAAGAATCACTTAGGAAATTTTTATCCCAGGATCAGTTCCACGTGATTTGCTATCACTGTATAAGTGAAAGCAGCCTGAGGATTAGAGACTTAGCTTCCAGCTAAGAATTGCCAGAGTTGCAGCGGTGTGCCAGCAGCTTCCACCCCCTGACTGCTGTCTGCGTGGGAAGCTGCAATGAATATGAGGCTTAGTAATAAAACATAAGCCTTTAAAGGTGTAAATCAGTGTGTATATAAAAGGTTGGTGCACCAGCCATTTGTCCTCCAGTGTTTAATGCACCACTTTGCTGTATAGGACTTTTAAGGCATGCAAATAGTGACAACATATCTAACATTACCAGCAGGATATGTAAAACGGCTGATTAATCTAGCATTGTGAGAGGCCCAGAGCTAGTGTTTATCCATGAACATCTACTTATTTTGTTAATAGAAAGGATACTTCCACTGTCTCTACCAGAGCTGTCTTTACCAGTCCCTGGACTGTTAAGCAGCTTGTATGCAGACCTTGAGATCCTGCCTCTCTCATTAAATGCAAACATTGTTCAGTCTGCTAATGCACAAGCTGCATGACTCAGGTTATTAAAATGGTGTTGGTCCTGAGTTCTTGTGAACTTTTACCCAGCCAGTACTTTATTCACTCTCTTTGAAGCAAGACCTATGCAGTATAAAACAAAATGCGAAAGGAACAGGTTCTGGAAAAAAGCAGAAAAGATGGTTCTTCGAGTAAAACATGTGGATCTTTGTGCTGTGGATTATTATGCAGGCCAAAAATTACAACTTCAGAAAGCAGGTACCTGACATAAATCCGTGCATGTATATAAAAAACCCAAAATGACCACGAGGAGCATTCAGTGTAAAGACATCAGAAAGATCCAAAGAAATCTGAGCCACAAATTTCTGGAGGTTGGGACTTTCCTTTGGAAGTGCCTCTCTGTGAGTTGCTAAGAACAGATGCTTAGGGAAGAGCAGGTGCAGAAAGGAAGGCAATGTTGTGTATATCTTTGATTTGGTCTGGTGTGACCGTTTCCCTGGTGTGCTCTCAAGGCTTTTTTAATTGGTGTGTAGCTTGGGCACAGGGAACCCCAGTATGCCTTTGCCTTCCTCTTGGGAGCAACAGATTGAAGAAATCTGAATAAAGACATTTGAACATTGTGTGGATTTTTTCCATTCATCTCCTTAGAGTGTCAGCTCTCAAGCATCATGAAGAGGAGTGAAGTGATAGCAGACTTAGAGCTGATTATCCTAGGTGAAATCTACAGCTACTCTCTTATCTGCAGTTCTTAGCTGGGTGAGAGTTTGAGTGCAGAAGCAGTGAGATAACTACATTTGTGGGATTTGTGAATTTGCATTTGTGAAATCATGTATTGGAATTGTGTGACTCATATAACACTGCTTTTCAATGACAGACATCTAAATAATGAGACATTAAGCAGGGTACCTGAACCTAGAATGTTGCACAGTAACTGCAAATGCAGAACCAATAGAAAGGGTTGGGGCTGAACACTGTTAGTCTGTACTTAGTGAAGATGTTTTCTGTGTAACTCTGTATGAATAAGAGGACTACAGGGATCATTTGTACAGAATAATGTGTTTGCTTTACTATCAGTTTGTTGTTAAAGAGGGAAGTAGAGGGATATACAATACATATTATTCTGCTTCAGAGCTTCACTAGAGCACATGGGTCTGGGCTCTCCAAAGCAAGCAATATGGACAGACAGGAGCAAGTCTAGCAAAAGGCCACTGCAAGGATCAAGTCATTTAGGCATCTGTCAGATGAGGAGAGCCTCAGAGAGCTGGGAGAAGGCTCAGGAGAGATCTTGTGCATACATACATATGTATGTATGTATGTATATAACACTGCATGAAATCATTAGGATTTTTTTTAATGCTTGGCTTTTGTAGGGCTGAAAACTGTGTTTGGCATTATGAACAACTACTTCATTTCCAAGAATCAACAGCAGGCATAGAAGAAATAACTGCAGCAGCCTGTGGTTATGAATCTCAGTTGCACTCCACAACAGCTTATGTGTGCTGCTAGTGTCTGGTTGGATCGAAGCTGCTAGGGGCAGTGTGCCCTGGGGATTGCCTGCCATACCTCTGTGCCAGAACATAGGGCAGGCTTCCTTCTGCTATTTTCTTCTCTGACCAGTGGTCTTTGGCAGCTTTGAGACAGAGGCTAGGGAGAGGGATCACTGCAGAAGACAGTGAGGGACAGAGGGACAGGACAGGCACCACATCTTCCTAACATCCAGTCTGAATCTCCCCATTTCTAGCTTTGTTCCATTCTCCCCAGTCCTATCACTCCCTGACATCCTAAAAAGTCCCTCCCCAGCTTTCTTGTAGGCCCCTTAATACTGAAAGGCCACAATAAGGTCACCTGGGAGCCTTCTCCACNGATCCTGCATGGTCAATGTCTTCTTCACAGTTTGTGATGCTGCCTTTTATTTGTGAGCTCCTTCTTGTTCACCCCCCAGGGAGTTCATAGGGATCACATCCTGCTCATGTGATGACTGAAGTGTCTTAGAACCCCCTTTTGTCTGAGTCATTCTTGGGGTACCTGCACATGGTGTGGTGCTTGCAGACAGCAAGTGCCCCCAGTATTTTGGTGGACTGCTGCTTCACCTTTGTTTGCACAGACTGAGTTCTATTAGAAGGAGGAGGCAACCACCTTGAGCTGGTGCAGGTGTAGGTGTCCTGTAGTGTCTGAATCACAATGTCCTGTTCTAGGAGCAGAGTATTATGGTTGCCTGCTTGAAATACAAAGAAAAGGGAGCAGAGAAGCAGTCTGTTTGGGACAAAAATCTATGGTGTGGTGCAGCTTTCACACAGGCTCCACTTTTATTTGATCAATAACTTGAAAGTGGACAGAATTTTTAACACAAAAGGTCTTGAAACAACTACAATTTGAATGACATCCTGACACCACCAACCTGTTTTATAGCCAATATAGGGAAGGAGAATATAATACTTCAATTTTTTTTTTTCTGGATCCACAAATTCAAAACATTTCCAGACCATACGTTTTTGAGGCTTTACTCTGTTCTGCTTTTGGAATTGTGATTACTGTCTCCAGGGAAACATCATGTCTGTAGTGCACCATTATGTGCAAAGAAGAGTGAGAAAGCCTTCTACCCATCTGCCTCTCTTCTGTATTTAGCTGGTTGTCATAGGGGAATAATTGTGCCTAGCTCCCCAAATAATAACACAAAAAAGTTTAGTTTGGCTGCAGTATCTGTCCAGAATACTCTTTCTCTCAATTTTGCCACACTGGTTGGGCAAAGCCTTGAAGTTTATAGTGTAGAAAGCAGTGGGTTAAAGCTGTAATCCCTTCTCTTTGATTTAGTCATTTAAAGTTTATTTCCTGGTATATTTCAGCTGTGTCACAAGTGTCTTTTGGTAAAGCAGAGCATGCAGAAAACTGACAATAGGGAGTGCTTAGCTCCATGACTGTGAGAGGGCAAGAGTCATGCAGCAGCTGGAGTATAGCAGTCATGTAGCACTGGCTTACTGCAGCAGCAGGTAATATCACAGCAGACGTTGCCTGGGCTTGTGTGTACCACAGGTCTGCTGGCAGCCTTAGCCATCTGGCTATACACAAAGCTTAGAAGGAGCAGATGTGAGTACATGGGTATTAGTTTGTTTGGCTCCTGCTTGAGGATTAAGGTAAATGGGCTCGCTGGTCACAGAGGAATGTTATATGGGTATGACACTACAGAAATGTCACTGGCTTCAGCAAAGTAAACAGTTGTCCCATGAGCTACTTGAGTTGTTTATGCAGAAGTGAAATTGTATGATGAAAGATGTGGTAAGCACAGGGTTAAGACTGTTTTGAAACACCTGACCTGGATCTCCTGGTATTTTTGAGACTGACAGAAATTACAGTGAAAGTCCTGTGACCTTAAACCTTAGCACTACAGTAAGATTTTTTTTTCCCAGACAGTGAAGGTATGGATTCACTTGAACATTTTGTGACATTTGTATCTGCCTTTTAATAATGATTTTTGAAAAATTAAGGTGCCATTGTTTTTGCTAACTATTTAGTTTATTAAAGAGATCAAATACCAAAAAAATCCTCAGGGCTTAAGAGTCTGAAGTGCCTTTGTATTTGGCTCAGTTGGAGTTAGTTCTCCCCACAGCATCTTTCCTAGTGCTGTGTTTTGTAATGGCAGCTGGAAGGGTGTTGGTAACACTCGAGTGCTGGTTACTGCTGAGCAGTGCTTGCACAGCACTAAGGCTGTGCTCTTCCAACATTCCCCACACCAACTGAGGGGTAGACAAGATTTTGGGAGGAGTCATGGCTGGGCCAGCTAACCCAAACTGACCAAAGGAGTATTCCATACTATATGATGTCAGCTGAGATATAAAAGGTAAACGAAAGAAGGAAGTTTGGGGATGTTCATTGGTGGTGTTTGTCCTGTGGGGCAGTCACTAGGCATATTGAAGCCCTGATTCCTGGGAAGTGGCTGGACATTGTCTGCTGATGGAAAGCAGAGTGAAGTATTTTTGTTTGCTTTTGCTTCTCCATGTGGCCTTTGCTTTCACTTTTGCCTTGTTAAACTGCTTCTATCCTGACTCACATGCCTCCTGCCATATTTTCTCTCTCTGTCTAAGGGGAGTTATCAATAGAGCAGCTTTGCTGGGCATCTGGGCCTCAGCCAGGGCCAAACCACCACAGTCTTATAGGTGCCTCACTGCTGCTTCATGTGCTTAAATATCTATGTAGAGCTGATATTTTTAATGCAGTTTGTTTGGCCAAATGCAGTGTAGGTGGCTGCATCTGATCCAGTCACTATAGTCTCTTATTAGTGCCTACAGTAGTGAGAAGCAGATGCTTCTAGGGAGTGATTCATCTCACCTTGAAGTTTATCCCAGGCAAGTCAATACAAATTATGATATACTTACGTAAGTCACATCAAACTTGAAGCTTTACACTGCTGTAAATATATTGGGAGGTAAAACTGCTCCTGTAGATTTAGGAAGAGTTGTAGAAAGCATATGCTCTCCTCTGCTTACTGGTCTTTGAGGTCCAAGTGAACCAAGGCTTGCAGTGGCTGTAGACCTCCAAAGTGCCTTTGCTGAACACATGGATGTGTAATTATGCAGCTGGTTAGATGCCTAGATTTGCATATTATCAGCCCAAGTAGTCACAAAGGCTTTCATCAGATTATAACTAAGGCCAAGATTCCTCCTGTTACACTACATCTGTCCACAGTGTCTGCCCATGCTTTGTTTTGGTCTGTCCATCTCTTTCTCCTCTAGTGTGTCTTTCTTTTCTGTGCTCTGAACAGCACTTCTTCTGTGCTCTTTTGTCATTTGCCCATCTAGCTCACCATCTCTTATCCACTTCTTGCAGTGGTGCTTATTTCCTGCCAGAGTTTCCTCCCTGCTTTTTATCTACAGAGTCTTGTTTTGGAATGGGTTAAGAGGTTGTATTCAAGCTGATTGCCTTCTGAACACTCCTTATCTGGATTTTGGAAGGTGCTTTTCTGCTTAGAATAGTCTGAACCTCACTGTCATGGACTGAGTTGAATCTACTGCTGTTAATCCTACCATGCTGCAGTCATGCCAGCTTCAAGAATTAAAGTGCTAACTGGAGGAGAGTATTATGGGGCTTGAAGTTCAGGCTGCAACATGTGAGCCTTCCTGTTCCAGTTGCTGGTTCTGGGTTCTTGGGGCTTGGCTCTTCTCTGCACGCATGGCAGTGGAACAGGTGGCAGTCAGGTAGCTGCTGGCTTTGGTTTTCTCTTTTATGCTGTTTTGCTTTTGCTGTATTTCACTGCACCACTTCTGCAAATAGGCTTAGCTAAGGAATGGAATCATAGAATGGTAAGGCTGGAAGTGACCTCAAAGATCATCCAGTTCCAACCCCCTGCCACAGGCAGGGACACCTCCCACTAGTACAGGTTACTTGCGGCCTCGTCCAACCTGGCCTTCAACACCTCCAGGGAGGGAGCAGCCACAACATATTTAGAGACAGAGAGCATTGTAAGAAAAACTGCATTGATGCTTATGTAATAGCAATTATTTAACATTTTAATCTTGCATAGACTGACCCATTTATTTGAATTTGATGTTGTACTTGTAGCCTAACTGGGAAGCAGCCTTAATGGGCACAGATACATTAGTGAAGATAGAAGATACTGATAGAATCATAGAATGGTAAGGTTGGAAGGGACCTCAAGGATCATCTACTTCCAGTAATCTTGCATTGTATTATTAGATTAATTATATTAACAGCTAAGGGAATTATGCATTGTGATTTTGATATCTTATATTAAACTCTTATCTCTGTCTCAGCCCTGAGTGGTACATGTTACTTTTCCTCTCACTTTTGTGTTGGGAACAGCAGGCTGGTTAGCCCTTGTGCTAAACTCTTACACTCTACAGTGGGACAATCAAGAACCCAGGAAGCTGGAGAATAAATAAACTTCTACTGTGTTAAAGACAAAGTTTGACAATTCCAGTAATCTATGGATAGTAACCAGGGTTAACCTAATAACCAAATTAAGAAAAGGAAAATTTGCTGTAAGGATACCACAGGCACATTAGGGAGAGTGCTTTCATTTTTGTTACTGATCAGTCAAAGACATGATCTCTCACCTGTGGTTTACCTTTTTTCTTATTGGATAAGTGATCAGTTACATCAGGGGTCTGAATTTTAGAAGACATAGTTTTCCTCAGTAAGTAGGTGTAAAGGGGGAGAATAGAAGATAGTAACTTATTGTTCATTTAACAGTGCAGAGGATTTTAAAATAATCTACCTACAAAAGACAGTGAGTGTAATTAATCTTTTTCTTTCCCACCCAGATGCACAGTACATTACCGTGTCTTGGTAGTGCATCTCTTGGTATGTATTCTTGATAAAGCTGATACTGTTTCAACTGTAGGACGTGCTTCAAAATTCATAGTGGAGTCTGTTAGCCTGGAATTAATTATAATTCCTCAGGAAAAGAAGACTAGATCAGCAGTTTAATTGTTGAAATCTTCATCTGAATATTAGTGATTTATATTTTCTGAGCAGTAATCGAATTGGTCACCTTTGTCAAAGTTGCACTGTATTTGCTTTGCTGTTTGTCCCATCAGGAGTTTGTCCCATGTAGAGGCAGTAAAAATAGTAGATGTTTACATTTGGCAGGAATATGTCCTTGAAAAAGACCAAAAGGACTTAGCAGTACCCCAAATAACAGAATCCAAAGTCAGAAAACTGTTAAGATCAAGTAGACAAGGCCATAATGTATGTAGTTAAAAAAAAGAAGGAAGGGAAACCCTAAAAAATGCAGAAATGTGGTCAGAAAGCTTGCATAAAAATAAATGGCAATTCAGATAAGACTGGCTTGCAAATGAGAGGGTTGAGAAGAGGCAAGTGACTTTCAAAATGACGACTTAATCACTACACATGAGAAGTGAGTAATAAATAATGAATTATAGGAGATTGAGTTAGCAAAGATATTCAAGCCAGCCTTCCAAAACTAATAAGCACTACCAAACTCTAATGCATGTACTGAGTGTTCATATATGAGTTCCTTCTCTCCAATCAATACAAGTCTTGAAATATTTAAAATGAAACTATATCCTTAAGCACCTTCCTGGCTGTGTGACAAAGCTCAAGCACAAAGATATTCCTTACACGTGAAAAATTAAGGCTATACATACATATATGGCTGTAGAGTGATTCCAGTTTGGTTTTTTCTTTCACCCCTGGGTGGCTGTAAATCATGGAGAGTATTGTCAGGAGACCAGACTGATAAGGACTGATTTCAGGAATAGATGGAATCGTAGAGAAGATTTTTATGGAGTAAGCGACAAAAAAGATAACAAGATCTAGAGAAAACATTCAGCTTTCAGCCTGCAGGAACTAGGATGATGGCAGGAACTGAGGAAAAATGGCTGAGAGATCTAATTGAAGTGTACATAATCTTAAATGGTGTAGATAATGTTAATGCTTTCTACCCAGCATGCTTTCTAAGACCAGGGGCAAGTACTGTTCTTGAAATCAAATGCAGACATAGAGAAATGCTTATTAAATTAATAGTAACTGCTGAAGTGACCTACGAGGCTTAGGTATTAAGAAAAACACATTGAGGATTGCTCAGGCAACAATTAGCTGATGTCTGGAGGCACTGGCACTGGGAGGAAATGCTCATGCTTTCTTCCTCATCCTCAGTGGCATTAGAGAGGAGTTTTCTCTTTCATAACTCTACTTGGACCAGGACTGTTTGCCATTCATTATTTTATAACAACAGATTATAATGCCTCACAGTGTTTTTTTTACAGCCACTTATAGATTAGAAACCAAAGAATACAGCTTTAAGTTGACAAATAGTTTTATGTCTTAGTTTGCCTGAAGATGCCTGGGTGAACATTTATGAGTTGTGTATATTACTGAAAGGTTTTGTCCATGCAGTTTTCTGTCTAGAGCATCTCATTAAAATCTCTAATGACTGCAGACAAAGAAAACCAGAAAGTATGTGTTATCTTGTTTATTTCTTAGAGGAGGATCAGCAGCACTTCTGACATTTTCATGTCAAACATATTATCATAATTGTGATTGGCATTTCTGCTGAAGATTCTTAATGGCAATGTAACCCAAGCTGCCCTTGCTGCTGGGCAAGCAGTGCTTATTTTGCTGGCAATGTCTAATGGCAAAGAAACTCCTCTAATGTTTTTAATCAGTTTTTACTACAC